>ML777572.1:193724-236716 GCA_009831015.1 Picea engelmannii
ATTATTCCTCAATATAGTTTGTAGACTTATGTGCATAGCATGGCATCAGGAGACAGATGACCATACCTTACAACCCCCAACAGAATGGGGTTGTCGAGAGGAATAACTGGGCCATAACTGGTGCAGCGAAATCCATGCTACAAGATCAGAGTTTTCCTTTGTACTTGTGGGCAGAGGCATGTGCTACTGCAGTTTACCTACAGAATAGGAGCCCCCATAGGATTTTGGGGAAGATGACTCCTGAGGAGGCCTTCACTGATAGGAGGCCCGATGTCGAGCACATCAGGATATTTGGGTGCTTGACTTTCTCTCATGTCCCCTCGGAGAGGAGGAAAAAGCTAGACCCCACAACCTATCAAGGGATTCTAGTTGGATACTCAGAGATGTCGAAAGCCTATCACATCTACATTCCACCACTTAGGAGAGTTGTGGTGAGAAAATATGTCAGATTTGAGGAGGATAGGGATTTTGCGAGATCTCTTGAGTCGAGAGTTGGATTTGAGGATGATGCAGACTTGCTAGTTGTAGTCTCAGAGGGAGCACAGCCTCAGACTTCGAGTACACCAGTATTAGGGGTGACAGGGTCACCATGCACAGCTTTAGGGTCACAGTCAGAGAAATTTCAGTCAGATGGGGCATAGACTTCAAAGGGAGCACAGACTTCAGGATCTCAGAGTGTTGAGACGAGTCTTGTGGCAGTCACTCTTGGGCAGAGTGACCTTACTTCTCCATTGACCACTTCAGGGAAGAGGAGACCTATATGGTTTCAAGAGACCCTGAAGGAGGCCAAGGAGAATGTAGGGGAGCCCAAGAGCCAGATTAGAGAGAGCGGGCCACCAGTCAGATTGGGAGCATATTTGGCACTAGTGACGAGTATCAGGGATACAAAGCCACAAACTTTTGCATGGCAGTGGACCATCAAGTCTGGAGAGAGGCCATGGTCAAGCAGTATGACTCCATTGTGCATAAAGATGTCTGGGATGTGGTTCTAAGACCAGTGGGGAAATCATTTGTGACTTCGAGGTGGTTGTATAAGACCAAGATTGTTGTAGATGGAAACATGGAGAAATACAAGGCCCGTTTTGTGGCACAAGGCTTCTCTCAGATTGAGGGAGTCGATTATGACGATTCTTTCGCTCTAGTTGTGAGATACACTTCTATCAGGACTATCATTTCCATAGCAACGGAGATGGGTTGGTGCATTCACCAGATGGATGTGAAAACTGCATTTATGAATGGCTTTATTGAGGAGGAGGTGTACATAGAGTAGCCACAAGGTTTTGAGGTGAGTGACAGGGAGACTCACATGTGTCTTCTGAGTAAGG
This sequence comes from Picea engelmannii, assembly GCA_009831015.1. Lineage (NCBI taxonomy): Eukaryota > Viridiplantae > Streptophyta > Pinopsida > Pinales > Pinaceae > Picea > Picea engelmannii. The sequence continues at coordinate 195,050 of ML777572.1, forward strand.
CACTATATGGTCTGAAGCAAGCTCTACGATCTTGGTATTCATGCATTGATACTTATTTGCTTCAGATGGGCTTCAAGAAGAGCGGTGTTGATCCAAACCTCTATTTCATCATTAGGGATGAGGACACGCTTATTCTCATTTTGTATGTGGATGATTTATTCATCACTGGAGCCGAGGATCTCATAGTTGAGTGCAAGTTGGGACTTGCATCGGAGTTTGAGATGAGTGATATCGGATTGATGCACTACTTTCTAGGTACGGAGGTATGGCAGGAGGAGGGTCACATATTTCTCAAGCAGGGGAAGTATGCAGCAGATATTTTGAGAAGGTTTCAGATGGAGGACTGCAGACCCATGTCAACACTATGATCACCAACTAGAAGAAGCTTAGTGCTTTAGATAGCCAGTTGGTGGATGCCATATTATATAGGTAGTTGATCAGTTTTCTCATGTATTTGGTTAACACCAGACCAGATATTTGTTTTGTCGTGAACACTCTAAGTCGGTACATGGTTGAGACGAGGAGTGTTCACATCGTTGGGGAAAAACACATCTTAAGATATGTTGCTGGGACAGTGGACTATGGCCTAGACTATGTCAGGGGAGATGGAGTCAGTTTGGTTGGCTACACAGATTCAGACTGGGCAGGATGCACTGCTGACAGGAAAAGCACCTCAGGGTGTTGCTTCAGTTTGGGGTCAGGACTTGTTTCCCAGTTCAGCCAGAAGCAGAAGTCAATTGCTTTGAGTTCGGTCGAGGCAGAGTATATGGTGGCCAGTCAGGCCAGTTGCGATGCCATTTGGCTTCGTAAGATGTTGGTTGGTTTATTTGGTCTAGAGATGTCACCGAATGTCATTCATTATGATAATCAAAGTTGCATAAAACTCTCTGAGAATCCAGTGTTTCATGACCGGTCGAAGCATATTGAGATCGGGTACCACTTCATTCATGACGGGATTCAGAGAGGGGCAGTTCAGTTGTAGTATGTATCTACAGATGACCAAGTTGCAAATATTCTAAAGTGAAATTTAGTCATTTTTGGCCTAAAAGTGACTATTAATTCACAAAGGGGTGAATTAGAGACATAAATTTGACTTATGAAACTTAACCCAAAGTGGGTGTGTGATTTAGATATTTATGGGGAGATCTCAACCATCGATTATATGGGAGATGAGATGATCTCCACCATTCATACTCTAGGTTTCCTTTTGGATGTCAAAGAGGGGCGCAAAGGGAGAAGGAGGGCACATTGTTCATTCACTCATTTGTTCATTGTGAGAGGAGCTCTTGGAGGATGATCATGAGGTCAGTTTTGTGAGGATGCTTGAGCTTGGGCACTAGCTTTCATGGAGGGAGGCTACTAGCTACTTGCTTGGTCTATTTACTGAAGAGGTTCTACTTCTGAGGAGGGCGCATTGACAAATTGGGGTGCATCAATTGTTGAGGGACTTCTAGCCATCAAATTGCAGTGAGATCAATTGCGGAGGAAATCCATTCAGCAAATCTTCATTATTGTGGAGGGGTTTCCAGATCTGAGCTCACCATTTGCAGTTGGAGCAGATTTAGTGGATTCGAAAGCTTGTATGTGGGGCGCACCATTATGGGGTGCACTTGGAGATTTTTGACTTGTATATCAACTCAGATCAAGTTTCTATTGTACTAGGTTCCATCATTTATTGTACTTGTTGTATTCCTTCTTCTTCTTTCCTCATATATACATACATATTCCAAACTGGTTTTCCCCAAGGGGTTTTTATCCAAGGTCATGTTGACCAAAAATACCCGTGTACACAAATGCATTGATTAGTCTCTTAGATCTCTTTATTTTCAGATGTAAAGATCTATAGGTGTGTTGTATTTATTTTGGTATGCATGTGCTAACATATAGACACTAAAACTACATGCTAGAGCACCCAAAATCGCAAGTATAACTGTAACAAATCAGCAAGAAACATTTGGACTGTTGGCTATTATAAAACAACAGAAAATACTTTACTTTGCAGTCAAAACTTAGAGCCTAACTGTGGTCAAAGACAGACCCAGTAGGCAAGCTGGTAGGACCTGTAAAATCTTCAAGGGAAAGCCACTTGTTACACCAATGATTTAACCTAGCCTCAAACTTGTCAATAAGCCATTGCCAGTCTTCTGTCTTATAACAATATGGTTTCATCAGATAACCCAAGTATTTAAAACCAGCAGCTAACTCTTTACTTTTGAAAGGAAGTATATCTTTTAAAGACTGTAAAGTTTCCGGAGGAACTCCCGAATACATGAAAACAGATTTTTGGATATTTATTACCAAACCAGAAGCTCGACAGAAAACATGTAGAATAGACTGTATTAAATCCATTCGGCAGGAGATGCTCTAGACATTATAAGAATTTCATCTACAAATAATAGGTGTAGAACCTTTAGCAGTCTAGAAACCTTTATCCCCGTGAGCAAGCCCTGAACTTGTGATTTCTTTAACGAGAGAATAAGGGATTCCATAACTAAAATGAAGAGTAATGGTGAGAGTGGGAACCCCTGCCTCAAGCCTCTATTTCTTTTGAAGAATGTGGAAGCCTCATCGTTTATCAATATAGCATAAGAGGTTGAAGTAATGTAGTTCATAATCTAGTTCGTTGTTGACAACCCAAATCCACTTTGCAGCAATATTAATCTTAGAAAGTCCCAATTTGTGCAATCATAGGCCTTTTTTAAATCAAGTTTCAGAATAATGACTTGTAACTTTTTATTTTTAATACTATGCAGACACTCCTGAGTTGTATCGACTGCGTCCAGTATTTTTCTACCTTTGAGAAACCCCAACTATTCTTCAGAAAGAGCTCTGGAGAAGATTGGTTGAATTCTCTTTGCTATAACTTTAGCTATGATCTTGTAGCATAAGTTACAAAGTGCAATCGGCCAAAAGTCACTGAAAAAAGAAGGTATATTAAATTTAGGAATCAAGGCCAAGAAGGTTGAGTAAATCGAGCTAATAACCTCCCCTATATCTCTAGATTCCTCCACCATATCTAGTAAATCATGTCCAACCTTATCGAAAAAGTTAATGAAAAGTTCAACGGTCCATCCATCAGGTCCAGGGATTTTGTCTCTGGAAAAAACCCTAATAATCTCATAGATTTCCTCTTTCATAACCACCTTTTCTAGAGAAAGAGTATCATCCTCATTCACAAAGTTTGTGAACAACCTAATTGAATTAATCTGATCTTGTATAACATTCTGACCTGTATCACTGAAGAAAGACTTGAAGTATTTGATTGCTTCTTCCTTAATGGGATATTGACTCGAATGAATATCCCCATTTTCATCTTTAACCTCCCAAATATATTTTTTGTTCCTTATAAATCTTGCAAATCGGTGAAAAAACTTAGTGTTTTTATCCCCGCTTTTAATCCAAATCACCCTGCTTTTCTAGCGCCACCTTTCTTCCTCCTCCAATAATAACTTCTTCCTCTCTGACTCAAGAGTGTATAGAGTGTGTACCAAGACATCGGGACAAGCTCCCAAAGACAGCTGATTATAATAGAGATCAATAATATCTTCAATATTTGCCAAATCTAAAAGCTCAGGTTGGCGTTTCTTCTTGGCCCACACCTTTACTCGAGATTTTAAAAGAGACAATTTTCCAACTAATCTTCTTTGAGAAACTATAATAAGATGAAGACGTGGATCATTCCAAACTTCCCGAACTAACCCAACAAAGGAGTCGTAGTTCATCCAAACCAGATTAAATTTAAAAGGATAGGAAACCGTCGAAATTCCATCTCCAAACTTAAGAAGAACAAGAGAATGATCAGACATAAATGGAAATTCAACCCAGGATCTATACCTTAGTGTAGAGGCAATGAGATGATCCGCAACATAAATGTGATCAATTCATTTTGCTATATTATCTTCACCGGACCTACCATTCCTCCACATAGGCATGACCTCTGCCAGAGCAACATCCACTAAGTTGTTCTTTATAAAAAGAGATTTGAAATACCTGACCAAAGAGTCACCTTGTGATGATAGACCCCACACCTCATCCATAGATGTAGTAAAATTCATGTCACCAGTAATGAATAGATCTTTATGAGCCAATAACCCAAAAACATCCATTAAATTTCAAAAGGCTTTACGCTCCTGGCAAGGCCCATAAACATTTAGAAGAGTTATCTTTTTGTTGTCCAATAGAGAAGTTCCTGACAAAAAAATCCCACCACTACTTAAATAAGGATCAACTGAAAAACAATTTAGGTCCCAAGATGCTAGTAGTCAACAAGAATTCCCCATGGCACTAACAACATAGATCAACCAATCCGTTCTGAGCTTACTTATAAATAATCTTTCTTTTTCTGCAGCAACCAATGTTTCTTGAAGGAAGATAATGTTTGGATTTGTTTTGTACAAGATTCTATGAAGGGAGGCCAATTTCAAGGGTCCTCCTACCCCTCTAATGTTTAGGGAGAGAAAGATCATGATTTATCTCTGGCCAGGGCTTTCATGCCTCTAAGCACCCCTAAATCAATAACAATAATAGGTAAAGAGTCGGTATGAGAACTTCTATCCCATTCCTTACGGCAGGCACTTCTAGTTTTAATTGTCGATACTTCGAAACCCAGTCCCCTTGACCACGCGGGGTAAGAAATAGTAACCACCCCTGTCCCCGAGATATCTCTAGAAATCCCTTGGGGAGACTGACTAACCACCGAAAGAGTGCCTAAAAAGGTCGGTAGGGGAATAGGGTTAGTTGGCTTAGCAATAGGAGGGATTAAATCAAAAATCATATGATCCAGAATAGTATCATTAAGGGTCGACTGGTCGTAACCAAGAGCTATAGCAGAGACATCCTTGTTTCCGATCGGGCTAAGTAAAATAGTAGGGACCCTAGGCAAGACCTCAACAGGACTCAAAGATTTGTCCCCACCCAAACCAATGTCCACAAACTCTGACAAAATAGTCTTATCAGTATCATGCTCCTTCCTTAAGGTCTGCTCAGGAAATAAGATGGATTTTAAGTGTTCAAGCTCCCATGCAGATAAGAAATTATAAAGTTTTGGACAATGGTATTTCAACTTACCTACAAAAGAGGAGTTCTACATAGACGGACTGTCCTCTGAGATGAGTCCCAGGTAAACCAGGAAGTCTAGGTCTTCCTCCACTGGAGTGACAGTGTCGCCAAGCATATCATCCAAGGAGTCGTCATCAACCAAAGAGCCAAATATATTGGTGCACTCCTTTCTTCAGTGTCCAGTCCATCTACAGTAAGTACATTGGAAAGGTATCCCCAGATATTCCAAACGTTGAACAAAAACAAGACCCCACGACTCAATCTCCAAAACTTCCAAGAGCCCTGCATGAACATCCACTTCTACTGAGATTTTTGCCATTTTTTAACTGGCAACTTCAAAGAGTCTGTATCAACGCTTAAAAAACATCCAATGGAATTCCTAACAGCCTCCAACTCTTTTAGGTTCCATAACTGTAGGGAGAGGCTCGAGAGAAGTACCCACAAATTCCTAACATTAAAATACTCAGTCGTGGGGTTAAAGCTGAGCCGCCACCTTTTTAACATGAGGCTCCCTCCATCAAAGCTCCAAAACTTTGACAAAACAGATTCAGTATCTTTCGGAGTCTTGAAAACAAAACCCATCCATCCTCTTGGCAACAAAAGAACCTATGGAATGTATCCTAACAGAGGTTCCCAAACCCTCTGTACCCATTCATCAATGGACGTTGCACAACGTGAGCGATATGAAAATCTCCCAACTAAAGAGCACAGTGCCAAGTTGCAAGACTCCTCTAAACCAATATACATTCCTAATACCAACCTTTGCCTCACTTTCTTAGGTTTCCACACCTTAGTTGGTCACTTTCCCCTAAAACTTTTCTCTGGCCTTGTATTTCTATGAGACACCTCACCATTTTGGTTCTGAGCCTCCCTTAGATTCTCCTTTTCCACCACTCCAGAACCCTGTAACCTCTTGGAAAAAGGAAACTCCATTGTATTCCTTTCTACAAACCCTTCATTTTTTTGCAGCAGACGACTCTCCACAATGTTTTCCACCCAAGGCAATGATTAAGCATCCATAGGTGATACCCCTGCATTAAAATTCTCTTTGCTTCCATCTCCATAATGAAGAAGGGTGACATTAATCCAAATGATCTCGTCCACTGAGGCGAAGAATCCTTACCTCTCCCATTGCTCCTTGCCAACCGCACTCAACATTGCACTGACTTCACTTTCCATTATGGGGCACCTAGACGATGAAGAAGTCTCCAGCACAACAATACTATCAGATATGACTACCCCTGAGTCTCATCACCGTTAATGATCTCCAGGAAGAGAGAAGGTGGTTATTAAAAGACAAGGCATCAACTGCAAAGCCATAGTCAGAAGGTCAGATCATAGACTCGAAACAATAACTCCAGGCTTAGTTAGTAACGAACTAGTAGGTAGATGCAAACTACAACAGAACCATAAATCTATAACACTCCTCCCATCACCCACAAAGAAGTCTCCAAGGAATTCCCTCAATTGGTTTCCCATCTTCCCAAAGCAACATGAAAATACGCCAACCCTCACTCCTTTTGGTTCAGCCCTAACTAGAGTCTAATAATTAATCGAACTATTCAGAAAGTAAAAAGTTAAGAGGCCATCAAATACACCCCCGAAATCGCCATGAAACTTATAAATTGAGAGCCACACACAAGAAAGTAATATCTTTTGATCCCAATCCCCATTGTTTAAGAAAAGGTACACGCTAAATTATGGAGGTATGATGTACAGAGATCATCACCAGTTACCACCACCCGCATACAAGCATCCGCCATGGAACTTGCAACTAGAGCATCAAACTATAACATTTGAAATCGCATGTTCCCGCCCAGAACCAACCTCACCCATGTCCCATCTAACATGGTACCTACCACATGCATGGTAACCAATGAATATGTGGGTGAAACTTTGACCTCATGAATAACCATCACAATCCTTACCCAGTATAAATATATTATCGAAGAGCAGTCAATGTTATTAATGTATAGCAATAAATTATTTGTAAACATATCTCAATTATACAAATATTTGGAATTGTAGCCATGTCTCAATCACGTATATATCTTGTATTTTTAAATTTGTAAGCATATCTCAATTATACAAACATTTGTAATTGTAGGCATGTCATAATCACTTATATATGTTGTATTTGTATTTTNTATATATATATATATATATATATATATATATATATATATATATATATATATATATATATATATATAGCGTCAAAGTGAATCAACATTTAAAAATAATTACAAAATATGGTTTAAGGCTTCATAAGTTTGTTTTTATTGTCATACATAGATACATATCAAAATTTGGGATATATTTCTCAACGGTGTGACTGTTATAAACTTTAATAAACTGACCTAATAAAAAAATGCATTTATAGAACATTTAGTGGTGAGATGATTCTTGGTTTGGTGCATCCTATATACATGTTTTATCGCATCTTCTTCAACTTCCATTGGTTCCATTTCTCCCTGTGCTTCACTACCCAAAATCTAATTAATTGATGTTGATTGAGATTGTTGAGGTGTCACTAGGAGTCTTAATTGTTGACATTCTTGTCCCAGGGCTTCTATTCACTAAAGGACAACTTCCACCACTTGATCAAAATTTGTTTTCTTTCTTGAAATTTGACGAAGATATACTCTGTTACCCTCAATTGACTCTTCATTTCTGCACATACTGCACATGAAATCACTCCAGGAAGGCTCCATGCTATTACCAATTTTCTTCCCGATACTTATGATCTGTTGTTCTTGAAAATTCTTTGTGCCCAAAATAACCAAGCCCTTTATGTTTGAATAAACAGGCTTCATGAAAAGCTTAATAATATTATGTTGCTCTCGAATGTTGTTGGAAACCAGAGATGGATGAATGAAAATACACCTCTAGCTAACCAAATTCCAATGCCCAGAGAAAATCAATCTGCCAAGGGTAAAAAAAATATCTGAAACAGAGCACTCGTTATCCTCGAATTCAAAATGCATGGATGATAACCTAGAGGTTGCAACCAAAGGGAAAAAATAACCAAAAATTGGAAGAAACCTCGAACCCATACTAAAGAGTAGAGAAGGAAAGAAAACACATAGTCCCAAATTGAAAGAAACACCCTTCCCAGGGAAGGCCTAGACCCAAGAACTGACTCCAAAAGTAAATGAAAATATTCAATTTCATTCAACAAACCTAAATTATCAATGAGACCCAAATTGACTATATGGAAGTACAAGGTGTTTTTAAAATAATTTTCCTAAACCACTAAAAAGTCAGAAGTAGAAATTCCAAACCATGTCCATGACCCTATGACAACCACAGGTGAATGCATTCCAAAATTTCGAAGCCAAATTGGCATCCCATCAATCGAGACAATATCCCCAAACCAAAACCCATCATTTAAATTCATAGAACTCTTAGACTAAAGGTTCAAACTATGAACAACTTGCAAGTTTTGAAGGGAGAACAAGGGGAAAAGGAACCTAGATGTCATGTTGACCCTGGATCAAAGGTCAAACTGCATTGAAGAGCCTCCACCCAAGCTTGGAAACTTCCCAATGATAAAACCAATTGTTGATTTCAACACTACCACCCAACACCATTCAAAATTGTCGTGGGAGAGAGAGAGGACCTCGATATCTAAATAATTTGGCATGAGTTCATTACATGCATGAATTTGAATGAATTTTCTGAGACCTGTACTCCATACTTGTGAGATCCGTGGCCACTAAATGCTAACCAAAACCACCCATGCCTCAAATTTATTGTTTCTATCATAAAAATATGGTATATACAACCTCCAACACTCCCCCTTCATTTCATAACTTCCCTTGTCTAGCCATGACCCGAATTTTTTCCCAATGGTCAACATCACCATTCAATTCACGCTTTATATGATAAAGAGAGTATTTTTCAAGTTCTTGGAGGAGAGCAAATGAACGATGCATGATGATGAGTATATCCAAGTTGATACATTCCCTTTGATGATATATTTCTTATGGATTGCTCTTATGATTAGCATAGAGTCACCAAGGACTATCAACTTGGATATACCTAGTGACTTGTAACACCCATGATTCCCCCAGTTTGTAAATATAAGTATTATCATAACCAAACTATGAACAGGTATGCTATGTGACCATTGAAAGACAATGGACCTTTTGATCTATTTTGTAATGTGAATATTTATTATTAATACAATAGAGAAATGTTGAAATGCTATTGAAGGGATGGCCTTCACAGGTTATGATTTCATGAGAGGAATGGTGCAAGAGGGAGGAAATTACTGGTTGAAATGAACTTGATAGGCAATACCCTGTCAAAATTAAAAACAATGCAGACCCCGAACTGTCCTTTGCCTAGGAAACTCGATTACCAGTCAAGCTAGTAGTTGGGTAGTATCCTCTAGAATTAAAGAAGGATGGGTAGAGTACCATCAGGAAGCTTCTGACATGGCCCATGAGGTCTTGGGGAGGAATACATGAAAAGAGGAGGAGGCACTATTGGGAAAAGGGGCATGTGCACTGGAGACAGGGAGATCTATGGTTCAGGTAACAAGGAAGAGAAAAATTAGCAGACACACCCTGAAAAATCTTGCAGAAATCCTCTTGTGGCATTGTACCTTGGCTCGGGGGTGGCTAACTTCGGTAGTGCAAGCACAACTTTTCCTATAGTTGGGTGGATAGTGGCTCACCCTTCATTAGTATCCAACATATCTCAAAAATTGTAGATAAGTAACTTGTTATTTTTCTATGTATTGATTTGAATCTATGAATGGTTGAATAGGCAGTATGATTATTTTGGATATGAATACTTGACTTGTAAAATTGATTGTGAAATTATAGATATGGTCCTGTGTTTACATAAATTATACATCAGCATAAGAAGTTTGGAATTTGTGAATTCAGACGGTCTCTCTTTTTGTAGTGAATTAACTTCGAGTATATGTCTATGAAGAGCTTGTGAAATTGGTAGATGTGGAACGGATATGAACTTATGCAGTTGTTTGAGCATGTAAATAACTTGAATCTCCAAAATAACTCAAGTAGAGAGACACCCTGCCTACTATATGTACTATTGTATCTTTCTCATATATATATATATATATATATATATATACATCGTGGTGTTGGAATGCCTAAAACCAATAAGTCTTCAGAAATGGGTTGATATAAAAGGGACCCTGGGAAAGTCATGGAGTGCCTTGGACAAGCACAAGCATCCCTGAGACTTAGTAAGACTTGAAAAAGGGCTCATAGAAAGACTTGCATGAAAGTGGCTAAGTCTTAATTAGGCCAATAAGCCAGTGGAAAACCCTAATTCTCTTAAGAGGATCATGGCCATTGATTTTTCACAGCAATTAAATCTGGGCCCTTTGTCAGAATAGGGGTGAGATTTAATCTCAACCGTCGATCTGGTGGAATGGATAGATCATCACCCTCCATCAGAGCTAGATATGAATCTCATGGAGTATGCACTATGAAATCAACAAGGATCATTGATCTATCATAGGGTTTCAATGGAAGGTTATGGACCATTAGATCCATCACGGTGAACACGGTCGGGGTCCCATGGTCGGAATGACCCTAGATACCGAAGTAGAGGTATTATGAAAAGCAGAGTCTGAGGGATGATCTAGGCTGTCCATCAGGGAAAATCCCATGATAAACCTTTGTGATATATCATCGTGGGTCTCATTTAAAGGAGACTAGGAAATGAGATGACTTCAGAATGACATGTCTTGCCAGTGTGTCTTGGGGGTGACAGGTGTCTCTCGAGGAATGGCCCAAGGCCAAGGGTCATACAAAAAAAGGGGGTTGAGAGACCTTATGAACTCACCCCAAATCCTTATTGTTAGATCTCCGAGATGAAATCCTGACCATTGATCCATCGGGATCGGAGGAGCTCCGAGAAGAATATCTGACCATTGATGTGTCGGGACGGGAGGAGCTTGGAGAGGGGATCTGGGCCATCCATCGTGAAGTTTTATTCAGAGTGGAATTGACTAGAGACACTCCGATGGGGAAGCTCCGGGATGCAACCTAGACTGTCGATCTACCAAGGTCTAAGGGATCCTGTAGAAAATCTGGATTGTTAATATTTACTTGAAGATTCAAGTAGATGACATGGATGGTGCCATGTGTCATGACATAGGTGGTGCCAGGCATCACGACATGGGTGGTGCCATGTGTCGAGCACAGAGGGTGCCACATTGCATGGAAATATGGCACATGTAGGTGAGCTTCTATGGGAAGTGGGAATTCCAAATGTTAGGTGGTGATGGTGCCATGTGTCATGCAAATATGAAGTCACATGTCAATAGGGTTTGGTGCCTATAGGTGAAAATCCAAGAATCTTTAGGTCGTTCGTTGAAATCAAATATTGGCACGGTCATGTATCGACCAAGAAGGACAATGACAATGAAGGCATCGGCAATGGGACGAGAGTCCTTGATCTGCTATCGATGAGAGTTGATCCTCGTCATTGATTTTCCTGTGATTAGATGGTAGAGGAGAGAAGAGAAGACGTCATGATGATATGATGAAGCCAGCATGGAAATCAACATGTCCAAGTAGTGACAAGTGTCACCAAGGGATTGGCCATCAGGATGAAGGTGGGTTCCAATGGACGAGGAGGCCCTTTGTGCCCTCTCTTTAAATTGTGACCGTGAGATTTGTCAAGGATCACCCTCGGGAAATCTGGACCATAAATTTTTTATGTATCGTCGTCGGAGGTGGAAGGATGGAAATGTTTAAGGCAAGTGCCTAATTCCAAGGAAGACAAGGAAGTCGGTTTCAATGAGAACCGTGGATCTACAAGAGGTCAGAGTTCATCTCTGCCATAGATCTCTAAGAAGTTCCATTAAAAATAATAAAGTGGACGATGACGTCATAAATGGTGTGGCATGTCGACAATGTAGGCAGAGCATCCTTAGGATGACAGGTGTTAGTTAGAATTTGGTTGACAAGGGTTCGGAGAGGATTGACGATGGTAATTGTTGATCTTGTCAGAGATTTCATGAGGATATCTGGACCATCAACCCAGATATAATGTCGTCGGAAGTGCGGTAGGTTGACATGGTCACATTCGACCAAGAAATGTCGACGGACGATGAAGTAATCACCGAGAACTAAGGAATTTGGGGCTAATGACAACCATCAATCGACGAAGGGATAAGGTGAAACCTCCATCATTTATATCGAGGGTCACATCTATGAGACATGGAAACCATTGGGATATGGGCATCAATATCCGTGCCAAAGGATATCGTCGACATGCTCTGAGCCATCAAGATCGAGAGTTGAGAGCTGTAGGATTTGGGGGAGGTACTCTTTGGTACATCGTTGTTAGAATTTTGGGATAATGAGAGTGATTCAAAGGCAAAAACAAAGGTCGATGATTACATAAGGTGGGTCAAAGGATCGGGCCATAAACCTAACATGTCACTACCATGTCGAATGGCATGAGTAATAAGCTACCATGTGGATGCCACATGGTAATAAACTAGTCGTTGACTAAGGAAGTCCCAAAAAAAATTGAGAAGCCATAACTTTCAATACAGATCTAAATTTTGGGTAAAATTACAGTCATTGGAAATCTCTCGACGAGAAAAATATGATGGTTCTATCAAAGGGAAACTCTGAGACAGATTAAAAGAATGAAATGTTAATACCCCATTCCCTTAAAAACTAACTAGGGGGTTGGGTGTGTTACAAAGTGCTATCAGAGCAAAAAACTACGTTAGGCCTATCGGGGCTCATCAAAGAGTCAAATAAATTGGATTAAAAATTTATATGGGGGAGGTTATGTTACCCTACCCTATTCATAAGGGCCTAGTAATGCCCAGCCATATAACCAATTGCTTAAGTCTTTGAGATCTTTACCATGTTCGTCAAGAGGTATATTCTCATAGCGTAGCAGAAGGTAGGGAGGTGGAAATAAAACTCCCCTCGAGAGCTTCGTTGTGGCTTTGTTGACCACCACGTGTCCTTTAGTGGATATTCTAAAACCACTAGCATGGAGTAGTCTTCTATTAACTCATATGTAACTTGAGTGCGCATTTTTAATATGAATCGGAGATCCTTACATATGATCCACGACTATGTTTCCATAGTTTATAATGACGAGGATCATTGATCCAACCTTGATCAACGATCACAATTATAACTTAACCACTGTGGATTTGACCATGGATGCCATGATCCAATGATGGATATTCAATCAACCTATTGATCTGACAGTTCTCGAGTCACTGTTTTTTCCCAGCATATGTATTCGATGAATTTCACTGTGCAAACAATTAACACTCGAAATATCAAGATTGATAATGTCCCTCCATTTTATCTGTGACAATTTGTTTTAAACCTTATTACTGGGAAAAAAAAAAGGGTTGACACTGTATGTTTCTCTTGCATGAATAAAAACAAATTGTACATTGTTGTTGTATGTTTAAGGTTGAAGCTATTTTTCTTTTACAAAAATCTTCTATGTTGTTTATAAGATGGTGGATAATCAACTAACAGAAGTCGTTGATCATCGACACTTAACCAGAAAGTGACCTTATAGACATGTTATAAGTGAAAGGATTGTTAAACACCATGAATGGGGAGAGAGCTCCCATAACAAAGAAGAAGAATATGATGAAAGGAGAGTGGTAGAAACCCTTCCAAATCTAGATGATACTATGAGAAGTCTCATGGAAGAGTTGCAGATCTTTAAGGCCAATTGTGACAGGCTGATGAAAGAGTAGGAAAAATAAACTAAATTAAATGCAGTCCTACTGCAAAGTCTTCCAGACATACAAAGACAGTTACAACATGGATCAAGAGCCAGCAATGTGGAAAAACACCAGCCTGAGAAAACCCAGAGTCTGCCTGAGATACATAAACATGGTCCTGAAAGTAGTAATGCAAGAAGAATCACTCCCAAGAAAGCCCGAAATAGTGCCAAGAGGCATGCCAAAACCCAAGATTTATCTGAAAATTCCTCTAGTGAAGGGGTAGAAATCTCCAAGGAACTATCTAGTAGTGAGACTAGTTCACATTCTCAGAGGAAAAGAAAGAAGAGGAAGCACTCCAAGGGCAGTGGCCCTGAAGAATTTAAGAAATCCAAGCCACCCACTTTGGATGGGGAAATCGAAAAGGGGGAAGAAGAAAAATCTTGGATACTTAGCCTAAAGAAGTATTTCAACGTTCATAACTACTTTGAAAACTTGAAATCCTGAATAGATATATTTAACCTAAATGGAAAGGCCTCTACCTGGTGGGAGGACCTTAGAAAGATAAATGGAATCCGTGAAAAGGAGTTGTCTTGGGGAAAACTTGAAAAAATACTTCAAGAAGAAGTACATGTCTGAAAGGTACTATGATGAAAGGACTAAGGAGTTATATTAATTTAAACTAGGACACCTCACCATAGATGAATACATCAACAATTTTTTGGAACTACTGAGGTGTGTGTCCTATATAAAGGATGAAAAGATGAAGATGCATATATTCCTTAGTGGACTGCCTCCATATTTTCGAAACAAAATTGACTTTGATGAACCTAAGACCTTGTAGGATGCCATTAGGAAAGCTAGGTAGTGTTATGAACAAGTCAACCACAAGGAAAAATATCCCAAGGAATGGAAGAAGAAAGGTAAAATGGGATTCAAGAGGAAGGGGGTTAAACCCTCAAGGTTTAAGAAATATGGGAAGAATTATAGGACAAGCCTTCCCACTAAAGGTGTGAATCAACATATCTTTCCATCTCATAGTGGAAACAAAACCTTTGGATCATCCCTGGGAAGGAATGATAGTACAAAGAAATATCCATTGAAATGTTGGAGATGTACTGGAGAAGAATATTTGTTGAGGGACTACCCTCATAGGAAGCCAAATAGTAGGAGAGTCTACAACATCCAGGGGGCTACCACAGTTGATGTTGTGGCCAAGAGTGCACCAAAGATTAATCAAGCCTTGGATAATAGATAAGCATGCCACCAAGCCTCAGTGGTGGAAATGGAAGGTATGATATCCAACCATCTTGTTTCTATTCTAATTGACCCTATTTCTAATTTGAGTTATGCTTCTCCTCAAACTGTCGAGAAATGTAGATTACATCAAGTAAAACATGCTAAACCATGGTTGGTGCAACTAGCCACTAGAACAAAAAGAAGGGTAATAGAGGTCATAACAACATGCCAATTCATTATGAATGGGTTGTCTACCCAAGCAACCCTAAACATACTTCCCTTCGGGTCTTATGACATTCTGATCGGTATGGATTGGTTGGTTTCCCACAAATCCAAGCTTGATTGTTATAACAAAACCCTAAAGTGTGAAGATGAGGAAGGGAAGAGAAGGACCCTATAAGGAATCCAAAACCATGTCTCAGTGAGACAAATATCAGCCCTTAAAATGAAGAAGTATTGCAGGAAAGGATGTCCCTTGTATGCAATACACGTACTAAAATTGGTTGAGGTCCATAAACCAAGCCTAGAAGACCATCCTATACTGAGAGAATACAGAGATGTATTTTCTGAAGAGATACCCAATCTACCTCTAAGAAGAGACATTGATTTCTCAATAGAACTAGTACCTAGAGTGGTACCAATGTCAAGAGAACCTTATAGGATGAGTACCCAAGAGCTAGTTGAGCTAACATTTGCAACTAAAGGAAATGTCAGATAAGGTTTATATTCGGCCTAGTGTGTCTCCTTGGGGATAACTATCCTTGTTTGTGAAGAAGAAGGATGGCACACTCAGGTTGTCCGTAGACTACAGGTAACTTAACAAAATGACAATTAAGAATAAGTATCCCTTGCCAAGACTTTGTGACTTATTTGACCAGTTAAGGGGTGTCACAATATTCTCCAAGATTGATTTGAGATTTGGATACCATCAAATCTGAATTAAGGATGAAGACATCCAAAAGACAGCCTTTAGGATAAGGTATGGACACTACGAATTTGTGGTGGTGCCCTTTGATCTTACCAATGCACTAGCCACCTTCATCTGCTTGATGAATAGTGTACTCAACAAATTATTGGACAAATTTGTATTAGTTTTTAGTGATGATATCCTAATTTATTCAAGGAGAAAGGAAGATCATGAAGAACATTTCAAGTTAGTACTTCAAGTACTAAGAGAGCACAAACTCTATGCAAAGCTTAGTAAGTGTGACTTCTTCCAAAAGTAAGTCCACTACTTAGGAAATATTATCTCTGAGAAGGGGGTGGCAGTTGAACTTGATAAGATCAGAGCCATTATGGAATGGCCTACACCGAAAGATGTAATTGATATTAGATCCTTCATGGGTTTAACAGGGTACTATAGGAGGTTCATTAAAGGATTTTCCAAGATTGGTCACCCAATCACCTCTCTTCAAAGGAAGGGAGTTAATTTTTTTTGGACACTAGAGTCTGAGGATAGTTTCTAATAGTTGAAACACCTCTTAACCAATGCCCCGGTGCTGAAAATTACAGACCCAAACAAGGATTTCCTGGTCCGCACCGGTACCTACAAAGAAGGACTAGGAGGAGTCCTCATGCAAGAAGGGCATGTAATCTATTATGAATCAAGAAAATTGAATAAACATTAAATAAATTATGTGGCCCATGACTTGGAGTTAGTTTCCATAGTGCATGCTTTAAAAATGTGGAGGCATTACCTCTTAGGCAGAAAAGTTTTGCTCATGACAGACCATAGTGGGCCGAGGTATTTTTTTGACCAGCCCAAACTAAATGCTAGCCAAGCTAGGTGGATGGTTCTCATCAGTGAGTTTGATTTTGAGATCAAACACATTAAAGGGAAATAAAATAGAGTGGTTGATGCCCTCAATAAGAGAATGAAAGTGATCCACTTGGCAGTTGTAAGCACCTATGGAACAAACCTCAAGGAAAGAGTTAAAAGTGCACAATAAGTAGATGAATTTTTCACGACTGTAAAGACATATCTCGAACAAGAACCCACAGGGCTGAAGTATGTTGATTATCAGCTAATGAATGATGGCCTACAAACTTACAAAGGCAAGTTGTACATCCCGAATTGTGACAAATTGACTAGGTTCATCATGGATGAACTACATAAAATACCATATATTGGTCATCCTGGTTACCCAAAAATGATCACAGCCACTAAGAAATTGTTCTATTGGCTAGGAATGAAAAAGAAATTAGATAAATACTTAGCTAAATGTTTAGAATGCCAATAGGTGAAGGTAGAACACAAGCAACCAGAAGGGTTGTTGCATCCCCTGCCTATTCCAGAATGGAAATGGAAAACCACCTCCATGGATTTTATCACAGGATTACCCAGAACAACCAAACAAAATGATGTCATTATGGTAGTTGTGGACAAGTTGAGCAAGGATTCCCATTTTATTCTAGTAAAGTCCACTTGAAAGGAAATAGATATTGCCAACATTTTCATGAAAGAAATATTTAGGTTACACGAGATGCCTAAGGAAATTATATCTAATAGAGATGCAAAATTTAGCTCATGATTTTGGAAATCCTTGTTTACTGGTTGTGGAACAAAATTGTTGTTTAGTACAGCCTATCACCCTCAAACTGATGGGAAAATAGAGAGGGTAAACTGGGTATTAGAAGACATGTTAAGGATGCATGTCATGCATCAACCCAAGAAATGGGAAGAATATCTACCCCTGGTAGAATTTGTCTACAACAATGGATACGAGGAATCCTTGAAAATGAGTCCTTTCGAGGCTCTCTATGTTAGAAAATGCAATATCCCAATCAACGAGGATAACCCAGTGGACAGAATTACACTCGGGCCAAATATGCTAAGAGATTTGGAACAACAAGTAACTCAAATAAAGAAAAATCTAAAGGTGGCCTAGGACAAACAAAAGAGATATGCAGACAACAAAAGGAGTCACAAAGAGTTCAAAGTAGGAGATCATGTGTATCGTCGAATTAAACCCAAAATAAGTTCCTTGAAAATGGGAACATGTGCCAACCTGGCACCCCAATTTTGTGGACCTTTTGAAATTTTGGACAGAGTGGTACCTATAGCGTATAGATTAGCTTTACCTCCCATAGTGAAAGCACATAATATTTTCCATGTTTCCTTGTTAAAGAAATATATACATGATTCTACTCACATAATTGACTGGTTTGTGATCCAAGTGGAGCCAGAGGGAGAGTTCCTGCCAGAACCACGGTGTATCCTAAACAGGAGAGAGATACCTCTTAGGAACAAAACCATTGCATAGGTCAAGGTGCAGTGGAAACACTTTGGTCCTGATGAAGCTACATAGGAAATGGAGGATGCCATGAAAGAAGCATACCCTTTTTGGTTCATTGTTGTATATAGAGTTCTTGAGGCAGATATAACATTGAGGGAAGTGTTCCTTTGGGGGGGGGGGTTGTAACACCCTTGTTTAACCCAATCTGTAAATACAAGTATTATCATAACCAAACTATGAATAGGTATGTTATGTGACCATTGAAAGACAATGGACCTTTTGATATATTTCGTAATGTGCATATTGATTATTAATACAATAGAGAAATGTTGAACTACTACTGAAGGGATGGAATTCACGAGTTACGATGTCATGAGAGGAATAGTACAAGAGGGAGGCAATTACTGGTTGAAATGACCATGTCAGGAAATACCCTGTCAAAATTAAAATCAATGCAAACCTTGAACTGTCATTTTTCTAGGAAACTTGATTACCAGTCAAGCTCGTAGTTGGGTAGTGTCATTGAGAATTAAGGAAGAATGGGTAGAGTACCATCATGAAGCTTCTGAAACAACCCATGAGGTATTGGTGAGGACTGCATGAAAAGATGAGGAGGCATGATTGGGAGAATGGGCTTGTGCGCTACAGATGGGGAGATATTTGGTTTAGGTAACAAGGAAGAGCAGAATTAGCAGACACTCCCTGAAAAATATTGTAGAAATCCTCTCATGGCATCATACCCTAGCTTGGGGGTGGCTAGCTGCAGAAGTACAAGCGCATGTTTTTTGCGGTTGGGTGGAGAGCATCTCACCCTTCAGTGGTAGCCAACATATCTCAAAAATTGTAGATAAGTAACTTGTTATGTTTTTGTGTATTTATTTGAATGTATGAATGGTTGAATGGGTAGTATGATGATTTTGGATATGAATGTTTGAACTATAAACTTGATTATAAAATTCTAGAGATGGTCCTATGTTTGCATAAATTATACATCTTCATAAGAAGTCGGGTATTTGTGAATTTGAGAAGTCTCTCTTTTTTTAGTGAATTAACTTCCAGTGTATGTCTACGAACAACTTGTGAAATTGGTAGATGTGGAACGGATATGAACTTATACAGTCGTTCGAGTAGGCAAATAAATTGAATCTCAAAAATAACTCAAGTAGAGAGACACCTTGCCTACTATATGTATTATATATATATATATATACACACATCGCGGTGTTAGAATGCCTGAAACCAATAAGTCTTCAAAAATGGGGTGATATAAAAGGGACCCTGGGAAATCCATGGAGTGCCTTGGACAAGCACAAGAATCCATGAGACTCAATAAGACTTGCAAAAGGGCTCAGAGAAAGACTTGCATGAAAGTGGATAAGTCTTAATTTGGCTGATAAGCTAGTGGAAAACCCTAATTCGCTTTGGAGGATCGTGGCCATTAATTTGGCATGGTCATTAAATCTAGGCCCTCTATCGAAACAAGGGTGAGATTTAATCTTAATCGTCGATCTGGCAGAATGGATAGATATTGAACCTCCATCGAAGCTGGATATGAAGCTCATGGAGTATGCACTATGAAATCAACGAGGGTTGTTGATCTATCGGAGGGTGTCTGTGGAAGGTTATGGACCATTAGATCTGTCGTGGTGGACGCGATCGAGGTCCCATGGTCGAAATGACCCTGGATTTTAAAGTAGAGGTATTCTGAAAAAGAGAGTCTGAGGGACGATCTAGGTCATCCATCGGGGCAAAGCCCATGATAAACCTTTGTCGTAAATCATTGTGGGTCTTGTTTAAACGAGACTAAGAAATGAGATGACATCAGCCTTATGTGTCTCACTAGCATTTCTATGGGTTGACAGGTGTCTCTTAAGGAATGGCCCAAGGCCAAGGGTCATACAAAAAAATGAGGCTGAGAGACCTTATGAACTCACCCCAAATCCCTACCGTTAGATCTTCGAGATGAAATCTTGATCGTTGATCCATTGGAATCAAAGGAGCTCGGAGAAGAATATCTGACTATTGATGCATCAATATAGGAGGATATACAAGAGGAGATCTGGGTTATCCATCGTGAATAATTATTCAAAGTGGAATTGACCAGAGACACTCTGACGAGGAAGCTCTGTGATGCAAACTAGATTGTCGATCTGCCAAGGTCTAAGGTATCTCGTAGACAATATAGACCATTAATCTTTATTTGAATATTCGAGTAGATGACATGGATGTTTCCACGTGTCATGATGTAGGTGGTGCCATGTGTCAAGCAAAGAGGGTACCACATGGCATAGTGATCTGGTACTTGTAGGTAAGCTTCTATGGGAAGTGGGAATGCCACATGTCAAGTGGCGATGGTGCCACGTGTCATGCAAAGATGACATCATGTGTCAAGAGGGTTTGGCTCTTGTAGGTGAAAATATGAGAATATTTGGGTTGTTCGTTGGAGTTCAAATATTGGAGAGGTCGTGTATCGACCAAGAAGGAGGAGGTCGACAAAGGCATCGAAAACGGGATGATAGTCATTGATCTGTTGCTGACAAGAGTTGATCCCCAGAGTTGGTTTTCCCATGATTAGATGATAGAGGAGAGAAGAGACAATGCCATGATTATGTGAGGAAGCCAGCATGGCAAACAACATGTCCAAGTAGTGACAAGTGTCACCAAGGGATTGGCCATCGAGATGAAGGTGGGTTCCAATGGACAAGGAGGCTCTTTGGGCCCTCGCTTTAAATTGTGACCGTTATATCTGTCGGGGAAGGCTCTCAGGAAATCTAGACCATATATTTTTGATGTATCATCATCGAAGATGGAAGCATGCCAGCGTTTAAGGAAAGCGCCTAAAGCTGACAATGATGAGGAAGTCGACATCAATGAGAACCGTGGATCTATGAGAATTCGAAGTTCATCTCCACCATAGATCTATGAGAACCATTACAAATAATAAAGTGGACGATGAAATCATAAATGATGTGGCATGCCAGCAAGGCATCCAAAGCATCCTTAGGATGAAAGGTGTGAGTTGGTAGTTGGTTGACATGCATTTTAGAGAGGAATGACAAGGGTAATCGTTGATCTCGTCAAAGATTTGATGAGGAGATATAGACTATTAAACCCATATATAATATCATCAGAAGTGTGGGAGGTTGGCATGGTCATTTTTGACCAATAAATGTCGACAATGACAAAGTAATCACTGACAAGTAAGAGAGTCAGGGCTAACAACAATTGTCGATCAACGAAGGGACAAGGTGAAACCTCCACTATTGATCTCGATGGTCACATCCATGAGCCATGGAAACCATTGGGATATGGGAATCAATCTCTAGGCCAAAGGATATTGATGGCATGCTTTGAGCTGTCAAGATCAAGAGATGAGATTCATAGGATTTGGGGGAGGTACTCTTTGGTACATCGTCGTCAGAATTTTCAGATAATGGGAGTGATTCAGGTTATAAAAGAAAGGTCGACAATGGCATAAAGGTGGGTCAAGGGATCAGGTCATAAACCTAACGTGTCATTTCCACGTCGGATGACATGAGTAATAAGTGGCCATGTGGATGCCACATGGTAATAAGCTAGTCGTTGACCAAGGAGGGCCCAAAAAACTTAGAGAAGCCATAACTTTAGATCCAAAGCTTAGTTTTGGATAAAATCACAGTCGTTGGAAAGCTCTCGATGAGCAGAAGATGATGGTGCTATCAAAAGGAAATTATGAGAGGAATTAAGGGAACACAATTTTAATACCCCATTCCACTAAAAACTAACTAAGAGGTTGGGTGTGTTACATAGCCAAGCCAACCCGATGCCTTCAAATAGACCATAAGCTTCTACCTCATTGTTAGAAACAATCCCAAGGCCCCAAGAAAAATGAGCAATTATATTTCCTCTGGGATTGTGAATAACCCCCTCCCCCCCCCCCCTACATGTCACCCCTGTAAGTATAGAATAATTTTTATAAATAGAAATGTGGTTTTTTTGAGTTATTGTTATGTTGAGAGGTGTTTTTTACAATTTAATAAGTTGATGTGTAGTTCCACACTCAATATGAAGTCAGCGTACGATATTTTTAAAAGTAATAGAATATTAAAAATAATAAAAAATATTGACCTTGAGTTAAAAATTAAAATAAGTTTCAATATATGCTCACGGTGTCTCCACTTAATGAACCCGTGACATAGAGCATTTGTTCATGGGATATTAAATAATACCTCTAATTTCACTAGATATTTATAAATACCTCCTGAAATCATTTTGTTTAACCCCCCCTCCCAATACATTTTTCCAATAAAAAACCCCTATTTTTAATAGATATCTCGTATTTTTACCAAATACCTTTTTTTATACCCCCCATACCCTACATCACCCCCCAATACCTATAATATATTGACTGTTTTTTTCATAATTTAAAAACCCCCTTTATGAATGAACGTGATACGATATTGGTCAATAAGGTGAAGCCCCATGTATATACTTAACTTAAATAATCCTAAAATCTAATAAACATAAAATCTCACTTTTACTCTCATTAAAAACATAAAATCAAATTTGAGTGATCTAAATATCTTGAGTATAGTGATCACTAATTAGCTTTGATGTATTAAATATTAATGTATTAAGAGGAAGGACAATGTGACATCTGGAATACTACATAATTTAACATGCTATTGGTTTTCTGCTTTAATTCCATACTCAATATGAAGTCGGTGTACGATATTTTTTTTAAATAATAAAATATTAATAAAACAATCAATATTAACTTTGAGTAAGAAATTAAAATAAGTTTCAATATATTCTTAGCTTAAGTACTCATAAAATCTAATAAACCTGAAATCTCTCCCTTTTACTTCCATTAAAAACATAAAACCAAATTTGAGTGATCTAAATAATTGAATATAGTGATCACTCATTAGCTTTAATGTATTGAATATTAATATATTAAGAGGAAGGATAATGGTAAAGTCAACTTTAAGATTGAACAGCTTGAATGCTACATGATTTAAATTTATTATCATATGTTTTTAATGGAAGAAAAAAGTAATAGATTTCAAGTGTATTAACTTTTATGACTACTTGAGTTAATTACATATTGAAATTTATTTTATTTTTTACTTAAAATTGATATTTATTTTTTTAATATTTTATTATTTTTAAAAATATTGTATATCAATTTCATATTGAGTATACAATTACACATTTCTTTTATATTAAATTATAAAAAACACTTCTCAATATAACAATATTTAAAAAAAACATATTCTTATTTATAATAATTATTCTATATATTATAAAAAATAAAACACATTTAAATAATTAAAATACAATACCTATAATTCCAAATTATTCTATATATTATAAAATATAAAAAAAAACACACACACATTTAAATAATTAGAATACAATACCTATAATTCATAAAATAAAATAAAATAACACATTAAAATAATTAGAATACAATACCTATAATTCCAAATATCTATATTTGAGATATGCTGCCAAAACAAAGTGTCAAAGCATGTAGAATCTAAGATATTCGGATCACTCAAAATTGTCTCTATCATTGTCCTTCCTCTTAACTTGTACTGAAAGCATGGTATTTCAAGAGCACAAGGTAATGACCAACTCCTATGGCACTTGTGAACCTCTTGGTTTGCCTTATGTTGAGGTATTGATTAGTCGAAGTTCAAAGATGAGCAAAATGTTCCTATAAATGTTCATTAAAGGGAACATTTCTTATGGGTCATATGTTTATTCATTGGTGTAAGTGCATCACTTTTATTTCATCAATTTCGACATTTGTATGCTTGAAATTATAATCATTGTTAATTGATGTAATGCTTGGGGAGTTGTGATCAAATTCACACAATGCAAATAACACAATATATAATAAAATTGTAAATGTATAAAATAATAATAATGCCTAAAATAATAATAGGCATTTTATAACAACCATTAAAAAAACCAAATTAAAAATAGCCAAAGATCTTTTGTTCATTCACAAATTTCATATGTATGTGATTATTGCCTTTTGTCCTTTCAACTACTCTATCTATTCAAATTCAATATACCATTATTCATATTTTTAAGGTTAATAACAATGCAGTAGAAATGTTGAAATTGTGTTTTCTCATAGATAAATAATTAAAAACAAAGTACAAATATATGCGAAATTGTGTTTTCTCATAGATAAATAATTAAAAACAAAGTACAAATATATGCGAGAGGGATTTAAAAATGCAAATTTCAAAATTCATATAAGTGTCATTTTGAAAAAGTGARAATAGTATCCTGAATTTATTTGCATTGGCCACAAAAACTGTCTCAAAATTTCCAAATTCACCTTCACATACCCATATGAAAAAGTCAGCATTTTTTGCATTTTTCACTAAATTTGGCCAAAATTACCTACTTTCACTAAAACACATGTCCAAGGTTCATTTATTGGTCAAATTGAGTGATTCAAGTTGGAGAATGTGTATTTTCTCATTCCTCCAATTTATGCTTTTATGTATTTTCAATATGAGTCTTAATAGATGATGTTGTGCAAAAATACTCAAAATCTACATTATTTTTACACAATGTGCAAAACCTCTATGAAGTCTTACAAAATGCATGCCAAGCCTTCCTCGTGAATGATATAAGTAAACAATCCATGCAGTTCCATAATTTTCCATGCTAGACACAAAACCCATGTCTTTAATTTTTTGATTCAGCACCAAATACACACATTTTGCTTACAAAACTTCCCTATTTCTCTATTTTGACATTTCTGAAAAATACATGCAATTGACAAAAAAAAAAAAAAAATACACACTAAGGTAAATGATCCAAATCAACTTCTATAATATATCATGAGTTTTACATTCAATTATCTACATACCCCTTTTATATTATGCCATGACTCCATATCCAAGTATTTAAAACATATATTTTTTTATAATTGAGGGAAATGCACACCAAGAACCTTAACATATATGCTTATCTAAGCATATCTAAATATTAAAATTTAAACTAGGAATCGTTCTAAATCTTCCCTATCCATCTATAAATTCAAATTATTTATACTATCATTAATATATTGATATGAAAAACCTCTCCTTATCTTTAAAATATTACCAAAAAGATTTGTTTTTGATGTTGGTAAATGATTTATTATTTATTGCAGGAATAAAAATTTTAAAATATGCTTGCAAATTGTTTGTCAAAATTTTCATAGGAGAAATTGAGAAAAATCTTGAAATTTTGGAGAAATTAATCCTCGAGGATTAAAAGCCCAAAATTTGTACTCAATCTTAACATGTAGAGGCCTAGAATTGGCAAGATTAAAATGTTGTAGAGTTGACCATGGATTATTTGGGGAAATTTTGGAAAAATCCCAATTTTTTAAGTAAGTCAAGTCGAGTTTGTGCCCAGAATCATTGAAAGGAACATTAATTTCATCCATTTTCCAATTGTAGAGTTGAATTTGGCCCCGATGGTTGAATTTGGAATTTTCATGGCAACCTATGAAAATGGAAACTTTTGAAAAAAGTGCAAATGCCAAAATTTACAAGACAAGTGCTCAAGAATGTATTGTTGAATCATTTGTTGATGGTACTAATTTTGTTGTAACTGAATTTACTAGGGGCTTCTAGAATATATTTTGTAAAAATTTTCAGGACAAATTTCGTTGAAGGCTCAATATGGTCAACTTACTTGACTACTTAGTCAACTCATCTCTACAATCGACTGGCATATTACTTTGGTCAATCCAATCCAACGGTTGACTGGCTTGAATACTTAGTCAACTCGTCTTTATAGTCAACTAGCATGTTACATTGGTTGATCTAACCTGATGGTTGACTGACTCGACTACTTTGTCGATTCATCTATGTAATTGATTCTCTATAGTCAACTAGAATGTTACATTGGTTTATCTAACCTGATGGTTGACTGACTCGAATCCTTTGTCGATTCATATATGTAGTTGATTGGTGTGTTACATTAGTCAATTCAACCCAACAATCAATTGATTCAACTACTTAGTTAAATCATCTCTACAGTCAACTGGTGTGTTTGTTGGCTCACTTGCATGCATCCTTTCTAACATTGGGGGGTTGATGACCCAGGTTACATCCAAAGTTGAACAACAAAACCCTAAGGTGTCGATATATCAATCCTCAGTCTAGGATTGAGGAAGGTCTCACCCAAGACGCCATGAGAATAATAGAGACCATCTGGTCTTGTGTCGAAGATGAATGGATGAAATACACTAGGAAGCCTCTCGGGCTGACATTCACACCTTTCATTACACTTCATTATGATATTAAAAGCATGCAACATTACCATATTCATCCATTAAACTCATAATCAACACAGTAAATGATAGGAAGAACATAAGCTTTATATTATTTCCATTCAAATAGTGGCATAAATAGACCAAAAGACTCATGATTCACTAGGAATAGAGCTATGTGTTCTCATACATTCTATCAGTGATGCATTACAATGTGCCATGTGATTTCTATCGAACTCTGCACATAATACTAAGTTGAATTTATTAAAGACTCCTTACAAAATTGTTCCAGCCACATAGAAAACTACTCAGACTCCCAATATGACTTAGGAAAAAACAAGCTAGACAAATTCTTCCTCTGTTGTAGACTTCAAACTCTTCGAACTATTTTTCATCTCTTCACTGCTCCTTTTTCTTTCCTTCTCTATTCTAGCACTCTATCACTTTCACCTCTACTCCACTCGCTCTACTAACTACCAATTTTGCACTCTTTTACCACCCCCATCCAACTCACGTAGCATCTTTTGAGTCGTGGCAGTCCTAACGAACTTGCCATCTCATCCCTTAACTACTCCACAATCTCTCATGATTCCTGAGTTAATTATTTGTGAATATTCCCGAAGATATTCTTATTGATTCGTCGTGCATGTGGTATCTTCATGATTCCTAGCACACATTATAGAGCTCTGACTAGCGCGTGTGCCTGATTTCATCTGTTGTGCAGCTACTGGTGTGCATGCAAAACTAGAGTGCACACACAACTATTCTTGTGTGTGTGTGCAATATTTACCCCAAAAATTTGGGTGCCAACAAGCCCCCAACACTATTACATAGCTCATCCTTGAGCCAATTCCCTTGATCATGGTGTGACTGATTCCAGGGAAGGAACCATCTTCATGAGTTCCTGAAGGAACTCCTAGAATTAATTGTCAGTGTCATCTAGGGTGGCATGAAAATATTGAGTGAGTTGAAACACCTCATTTGTATCAATTGTTGTGAATTAGGGAGCTTGAAGGTCAATATGCTCCATTTTCTCGAGCATGGGGGAAGCTGGGAGCTGTGTTATTTCCAATTGAGTATAGAAAATTTGGGCCTTATCAATCACTTTGTTGGCCAACTCAAAAATAGTTTGTCTATGCTTCGCTCGAGCGGTAGTGATTTCCTTGGTCTTTCTCACGATGACTGTCATCACAGCTTGGTGCTCGCCTAAGGGTAAGGAATCCAAACTGATCTTCTATTGGGAAACCTCTACTTCAACCGAGCGAACCCTATCATCAATAGAGTTGATTTTTGGTGGATTCTGCAAATGGTTCTAGAGGGTAAAATTGTACTTGACCAACCCTGAAAAATATTTAAGTCGAGCCTAACCATTTTTTAAGGCTTCCTCGGCCACCGCAACATTTTGTTGCAGCTTCAGGTCTGCTAGTGTTAATTGTTGGACATGTGTGTGGAGTGCAAGGTTCTGCGACTCCAAAACCTGAAGATGAACCCTTACTGTCGAGAGTTTGTGATAGGGGGGAATGTACAGAGGCTCCTCTTTGGTGTTAGGTATCTACGCATACAAATCGTCAACTGGGCCCAGGAGTCCTTTGAAGTGATAATACTTTCAACATGTTTAACCCTTTTACTTGCATGCGATGAGACTTCTATGTCATATAATGTTTTCAAGGCTCGGTGAGCCTATACCTCCTGTTGATAGTGCGCACGAGTCTAATCATGCACTACAAGTTCTACTTGGCATTGATGTGGAAGTTCACATGAGCCAGGTTAAGTGTTTAGTGTCATTCCCCCAATTATGTAAGTAACGTAGTAATGTAAGTCTGTACCACCAGAGTGGGAACTAGTGCTAAAGGAATTCTCGCAATGGTCGTGTCAATTGAGGTGACCATCGAAGGGTCGAATGCCAGTGTCCGCTCATGACCAATTGTGTTGTGAACTGGTGCATGTGGCCAGGGTGGAGTGTTGGAAGAAGGCACAACACCTGCAAGTTGGCGGTAGAGATCTTCAAGATTTTGGGTAGCCTTGGTCTAAATATGTTATTGTAAAACCAATTGTCTTCTAACTTCCAGGACCAGAGTCAAAATCCCAGTTGCAAGTCATCATGGGCCCTATTGTGCAGTAGTAGTGGTAAACCTAATGGCTTGACCATTCCATTGTCTTTTTTCACTGGAGGGTGTGGATTGTAGCGTCGACTGCACAGTCTGTGTTGGGACTGCTTCAACAATAGGGGTAGGTTGAAAGCCCGGGAAGGTTGTTGTCCGTTGATCATCAATCTCTTGTTCATGGATGGACCAGATCAGAAGAGGTTCCATGGGAGTATAAATAGGGTTCTTCTTCCGCTTGAAATCATCCTTGTCTTTTGATAACTGGACTATGGGGATTGTGCCTTGTTCCTTCTCTCGGGTGGCCTCAACCCAACTTCTATATTTTTTTCACTTAGTGTGAGTTTTGAGGGTGTCCATTTCATCCTCAGGGATCAATTTCAGATGCTTTGGACACTATGCCACTCCCTTTTGGATATCTTCTTTCATGATGCAGAATGGAAGCATCGCCATGGAAGCTCCCTAGTCATCACTGGGATAGATATAGACGTTATGAAAATTACATTCAAATTCAAGAAAAATGGCATACCTGTCGATGAGGTTGCGCGATATGAAAAATTGTGAGGCGGCGGCTTGGATGAGATGGTGGTACCCTTTCTGGAAGTATTTATCATTGGCATATTGAACGAAAGGATCTATGTTGACTTGCAAGGAAATAAATCTTGGGGTTGCAAAATTTGGGCCACCCGCAACGGTATGCTCGTGGCTCAAAGGAGGTCTTTAGAGAATCATGGAAATAAGTAAAAGGACCCAACTATAAAGGAAATCCTTCCCAAATATCTGATCTTCCAATCAATCACCAATGAACTCATTGAAGATATAACATGCCTAGGCCATTTGAACACCTCCAAGACAGCATTCAAAAGCTATGACGATGCCAAGTGGGCATTCATTTTTTATCCATTTTTGCAATAATTTACAGGAAAACAGTTGGGTGGAAAACCAAATTCATCAATCATTGATTTCTGTAATTACGACCCTGCAAGTTCCCCAACATGTGTCATACTTTCCATAAATTTCATCATGTGCACCATCTTTGGATTTCAGTGCTTTTTTTTGTTCCTCACCATGCATGGGAAGTTCCATGACTCAATGTATAGCCTCCGCATCAACTATGTATTTCTCTCCTAACCAGAGGTAGCCATCGTGTAGCCGAGTAAGTAGAAAGTGGACACAGGATATAATTGATGCCCCATGGTCAAAGTGACGATATTCAACTAGTGTTAGTATGTTAGTCTATCTAAGTGGCTTGGCCCATTCATGTGTGAGCACAAGTGTTTGTCCATCAACACTTCTAATATCCTGTGCGTAGTTGGAAAAGAATAGTTCTAGGAATTGAACTAGGTCTCGAACATCGTAGTAGATGAAGTAGACATCCTGAACCTTCCCATTCTAGGAGCCTATGAAATTAACATAATTGGGTAGTGTTGGCTCTGATATTTTGAACTCACTTTGGTTTTTCTCTATCCCTGACAACCTTGGTTTTGTTATGGTCTTGTGTCTTTCTAGACGAGGCCATTTTGGGTTGTAATTACTAGGTACTCTGATATCATTGGATCTCAAGTTGGATGAAGGTGAATACAGGTTTGGACTCGTCGAATGTGCACCTACTCGCCAACGAGTATCGTTTCTTATTGTGGTGTTCCTATGAGGGACTGAACTTAGACTACAAATAGTAACCAGTGAGTTTGAATGGGGCAGTATAAATGCCTATGATAGAATATTTCCACCCTAGTACGGCTTGATGATTTGTTGGTAAATGAAATAGACCATTGATAACTCAGAGAGAATTACTACCCACCTCGGGGACTATCAAAACATAACTACCTATGTCATTTTTTCACCCCTCGGGTTGTCAGTTGTTGGGTAGGACCATTTCTCCTTGTGGCCACCATTGGCTTCACCTTGCCATCGATACACGTCAACCTTAATTTTATATTTTCATATTCATATGGAATTTAAACTATATTACATTGTCAAACATGAAAAATATTCAGATGGGATTTTGGCATTTACCATCAGGTTATTTCAAAACATGCTAAATATTTGGGAGCGCATGATAACTATGTTGGTATTGATTACACGAAAGTGTCTACGCCACTTAATACTTTAATGTGATGTTTATTTCTCTAGACATGCACAAATTCTTATTCTTCAAGAGCGTCGTGCATGATCCGTGCGCACCCTTTCATCATTTCATCAGATCTTAATATGTCATGTCAACCCCTGGCAGGTTGTGACACTTCTTCACACATATCTATATTCTCGGTCTTCACCATGGAGGATCAACAATAGTTGCATCTAGACCTAGGGGCACCTGCTGACCTCCCAATTCAATACTAGGGTAAACCTTAAGCCTTCACGGCTTGTTTTTTCACTCGATAGGAGCTGAAGGAACTAGACGGATAAAATTTCTTATCAACAAAGCCTGTTTGGATTTCAAATATATTCTTTGTGCACCATGTACACTGTAGTGGTAATTTTTGTGCATATCCTAGTAGAGAATTCATATAGCTTATTTAGCCACCTCTCCATAGCATTCTTTGAATCAATATCATAGGATTTCACACTTCTCCAACTCATCTCCCCAATCATCGTGGGATTGATGTAATCTTCTTTTCACCCTGTAATTTGATAGATGTTTTCAATAATGTAGCTCTACACATCCTCATTCACGAGATCATTGTATCTTTCAACTTCATTTGGATCCAATCGTGCAATCACGAGCAAGGTTTCTTTCTCAAACACCATATTTCTCTTCTTCAAATTCAACACGACATTATTGTCGATTGCCCAATCAATACCAAGTAGGGTATGGTAGGGATTTGATTCATCCATGATCTCAATCACCTCAAAATCTACTTTAATATTCACCCCTTTGATGTTCACTTCGATCTTCTCTAGCCGACCTATAACATAGATTCTATATTGGTTCACCAGTCGAAGTTGAATCGCAGACCACACCAAGTTGGGTCTACCCATCAATTCCTAGGATTTCTTCGGAAAAAGTTCACATCAGATCCGAGATCCAACATGACTCCATCCATATCATAGCTTATGATTTCAACTGTCATCTTGAACTCTCTTCCTATGTTCTTTTGTTTATTGACCTGGAAAACATCCCTCTCTAGAATTAGGGTTGATATAGCTATAGTTGTCCCTTCTTCCCCCATGCAGTTTGTTAATATGTGCGTCAATTTTCTCACAGCATCAGGATCACTTAATAGCTTCAAACAATAGCACAATAAGATACTTACCTTATCTTTGGCTTTCTCTCCATGACCCATGTCGCGCAATGCTTCTTCTCATGACGTGTGCTTCAACTCTTCGTGCATGTGCTCCTCTATTTCCCTCTGTTTGACCCATCATAATTCTTCTTTCCTACGAACTTATTCTAGCAACCTATGTGTCGTGTGTTTTATATCCTTGAGTACACGAGCTTCCTCCAAAGACTTATGTGTGGCACATTGCAATTATTCATGGGCTCATACCTCTTCCAACGATCTCTATGTGGTGTGTTACACCTCCTCGGGCACTCGGGCCTCTTCTAGCAACCTTTGTGTCACACAATGTAGCTCTTCCTGCGCTCTTTCTTCCTCGAGGGCCCTTTGTGCATTGTGAAAAAAGTGTTTCTATTGTGTGGCATCAAACTTAAGATAAGGTTCTGTTTCCTTTTTGATCTTCCCGTCCATTCTCTGGCCCAAAATTTCTCCACGCTCTAAGTCCATAATCTTTTCTCTACCTCATGTTATCACCTGCACATCAATTTCCTCATCCTTCTTTTGATTCATGTGTGGCTTTGCAGTAACCATGTTATAGTGTTCCTTCTTATCTTCCCACTTTTTCAACAAGTTAGGACAATCCTTTGTGACATGATCAGTACTATAGTAGTACCTAGAGAGAGTGTGTGGTTTAGTGAAAAATCTCTATGCATGGCCTATCTCACCACAATTAAAACAAGTGGGTGGTAATCCACTACCTCCTCCATATCCTCATCCTTGGTCTCATCCATATCCACCCCCAAGACCTCCTTGGTATCCATCTCTCTTAATGCCTCCATGGTCGCCACCTTTTTTCTCCTCCTGAACCTGAAAGACATAATGGGTGTGGTCCTGCATCAATTGAAGTGACTGGAAGTTGTTCACATCATGCCCCATGGATTTGAAGAATTCACAGAATGGAGTATGGTGAGTTTTCTAATATTTCTCCAGTCTTGGGCAGTGAGGTGTGATATGTCCCCATCATCTAAAAATACTGCACCATTTAGTCTGAGGCATAGTTAGAAATGAATCCTATGCACCCGTTGCCAGGTAATTTCCCAATGTAGTACATTCATACATGTGGTGGCCTTTCAATCGGCATGTAGTACACCATACATGCTCACACACCACCTTCACCTTTTCCATATCTTGCCACTACATTCTCAGATTTGCAAGATAGGATTGCACTTGTGCCAATCCAATTGATGTTTCTCCACCTCCTGGAATAGCTTCCAAGAACATTTCAATATCCACCACCTATGCCTGAGTATTCACCTTCTATTAGGTAAGTGGAAATCAGATATAGGGAATCAACCCTCAATGAACCACTCCATGTGTTGAACGTCCTAGATTTGAAATGTTGGCCTATCTAGCAAGATATTGAACCATTGGCCATAGTCCCACATAGTCTCTCCTGGTTGTTTCTTTATCTCCTTAATATTTCTAATTCATTGAAATTCTGACTTAGGCTTATGTAACTCCTTAAGCATATCTCTCTTAATTTCTTTTAGGGACCTCACATGTCTCATTGGCACAGTTTCCTTGTACTTCATGTACCACATTAGGGCTCTGTCCCTGAAAGTGGTCTCCATTTTTGCAATATTTGACGCTTCATATATGATCCTCTTTATAGACCATATCTCTTCACATGTAAACCAATGTTGCTCTGCATCATCCTTACATGTCCCATGGAACATGGGTATCCTCAGTGTTGTATCTTTATGTTCCATCCTCAATCTAGGATTGTGTCCTCCTGACTAACTGCCTATTGTTGGGGATCTTAGTACTGATACTCTCCTTTGTGAAGTATTCCTGACTTCATCCTCTTATTCACTCATATATTCTCTCCTTTCTTCTCCTACTATTTATTCTAATCTTATCGTATTTTTGTCTCTTGTTCTTTCTTCTTGGTTAAAAATTCACAAGGATAGTGGTTCAAAGAGGGGGTACCTCCATCTTCTCCAATAATTTATTATGAGGGATCCCAAATAGTTTCCTACCTGCAGTCGCACAAGACCATATACTATCGCTAACCCCTCTTCCCCTCCCCATGGGGGACCTTCATCATCCTCTCCTACATATGCACCTCTACTTTGCACCTCATCTTCCTCTAAGGTTGCAGCATCTCACAACAACCAAGGGGGTTAGATTTCGTCTTCTTTGCCCCTACTACCACTAATTTTGGTATATTCATTGGATACCCTACTCCTAACACTGTGCATCTCCGTCAGTCTATCCTTGTATGTGCCCCTCTATGGCACAGTACCCTCTACCGCACTTCTATTGGTGCGGTCTCCTTCCTCTTCAATCTAGGCCTGACCCCTCATCTCAAAACCCATGTTAAATTCTCTCTACTCCTCTATTCTACTTTCCTCCTTATCTCAACTCTTCTTTCATATCTTTCAACTCTTTCTCTCCTCTGCTCCTCTAGGTCCATTATTTCCCTTACCTCATCTTAGCATCTTCTAGATCATCTCCTCTCTCTCTCTCTTCCCCCTTCTTTTCATCCCCCCTAGTTCTATGAGAGTCTACTCAACCATCCTATCGAGCTCCATGTGCATCAATCATTTCTTTGTGAACAACATCTTGATCCATGGTGGGATTTCTTCTAACATTTTTTTTCGAGGACCTTCAACAAATTTTCTTTCAGCCTCACTGAAAGAATCATTGTATTCTACAACAAACTCAATATTGTATCCTTGCTTCTCCTAGGAAAACTAGAATTCGATTGCTCGATCCCACTTACTATCCAATGCATTTATCCTATCAACTATAGTGTGGACCCAGAACAGTTGTTCTTGAGGTCTTAAAGTAGTATTATTAGCAGTCTGCCTCTTCAACCATTCATACAGCAAACATGGAAACTCAGTAAAGAAAATCTCATGCAAGTCAGTGTAGATATGTCTCTCCTTCCAACATTCCACATTGGTGATCAAACCCTGAGTCTCTCATATAGCAAACTCATCTTCTTTTGTAACATTCCCCAGCCCAGCTAAGGTCCATCACATGCATAAATACTCATAAAAAAAAAAAAAAATTGCTACTAATATTGTAGCTTACCATCTATAGGAAAACATACAATTTTAACCATTTATTGATACGATGAACTAGATGCATCTATAGCATTCTAAAATAAACATAAAATTCAACTAATAAACTCAAATAAAGCAGCATATCAATTTTTATCAAACACAAATTCAATACACAACAATTAAACTCATAATGCAACACAGAAACAAGGTAAAACACTTATCTTTTAAAAATGGTTGTGAAAATAGTTGCTTGGGATGGATGTTTCACCCAACCATATACTTTTTATTATGAATATCAACAACAACTTACAAAGTCATCCCCAAGTCGGGGCCTAGCAATCCATAAAACAGGGTGGTCTCTCACTATCCATTCACAACTCATAAATCCCACAACCCATTGGTATTCTCCTACAATTATCCTGATTTTCCACCATCTCTCTTACTCTCAACCTATCCAACCCAAGGAATGTACCCATTCATTTCTCTCGGTCCATCAGGTGTCCCATTAATTTATTAAGGTCTCTCTGGAAATAGTAACTGAGAATCTCTCTACTGGGAAACTCAAGAGAGCTCACTGCTAGGAAAACTACCAAGAAAACAAGAACGAACACTTGTTGTTACAGTGCAACTCACATAGGAGTTCACTCTTCAGGCCTAAAAATATGTCTCTTCAATATTCTTCTCCAAATACACTCTGCAAACTCTCCATCACTCTCCACAATTTTCCCTCCATGGTTGCTCCAGCTCCAAGTTCTTCGTTTTTTCTCTCGACTTGTTTTTCATGCTAAACATTTTCTTTCTAAAATTATTGTAACTTCCCATTCAAATTTCCTCTCATTTTTCTTGCTTTCTTGACTCGTACACTTCCTCAAGATGATTTTACTTAGCCCCCATGCTCCCAATAACTATGGTATGTGACTTCTCACACCCACCCTCTTACATGTATTCAATGATTGTCTTTAGGGACACTCAATCAGAAATTAGAAGGTTCATAAACCAATAGAAAAATTTAGGAAGTGGGTTGAATTAATATCCATGGGAAATTCCCCCTTGGACCCCTCTCAGACATTCTCTTAGACCCTCCCCTCTCTTGTGGTTTAGTTCATCCCCCATCTTTGTCCATGTCCCCTTAGCAGCTAGCATCACATTTTATTTATTAAAATTTGGAAATACAATTTGCATATACATCGCTTGGTCATAGCCACACATTATATCTACATTAAGCATTAATTAAATAGGGGATTATAGTGGGGATATCACATATTTCACAGTTAACTAGTCTTGTATTTCCTCCTAATATGGATTCCACCTCATTCTCTCCCTTCATCATGAAATACAAAACCATCAAGTCCGATCAATGGAACCATTTGTTGGCTCTCTTGTGCATATACTTACTAATGTTGGGGAGTCGATGACCCAGGGTTCGTCCATAGTTGACCAAAAAAAAACCAAGGCATTGGCATACCAATCCTCAATCTAGGACCGAAGAAGATCTCACCCAAGATTCCATGAGAATCATAGAGACCATATGGTCTTATGTCAGAGATAAAGGGATAAAATACACCATGAATCTACTCGAGTTGATATTCACACATTTCATTACACTTCATTACGATATTAACAACATGTAACATTACCATATTCATCCATTGAATTCATAATCAACACAGTAAATGACAAGAATAATAGTGTCTTTATATTATTTCCATTCAAATAGTGGCATGCATAGACCAAAAGACTCATAATTCACCAGGAATAGCACTCTACACTCTCATACATTCTGTCAGTGATGCATTACAAGGTGTCATGTGCATTTTATTAGACTCTGCACATAATACTAAGCTGACTCTATTACAAAATCCTTACAAAACTATTACAGCCACATACAAAACTACTCAGACTCCCAACATGTCTCAAGTGAAAATAATCCAGAAAGAGTCTTCCTCTACTGCAGACCTCAAACTCTATGAACTCTTTTCTCTCTCTTCACAACTCCTTTTTCTTTCCTTCTTTGGTTTGACGCTATGTCACTTTCGCCTCTACTCCACTCACTCTATTGATTTCCAATTTTGCACACTTATACCACCCGCATGCAGCCCATGTAGCCTATTTTGAGTCGTGGCAATCCTAAAAAACTTTCCATCTCATCCCTTAACTGCTCCACTATCTCTCGTGATTTCATCTATTGCACAACTGTTGATGTCAACGCAAAACTGGAGTGCGCGCACAACTATTCTTTTACGCACGCACAATATTTACCCCAAAAATTTGGGTGCCAACAATGTTACATTAGTCGATTTAACCTGACATTCAAATGATTCAACTACTTAGTCAACTCATATTTGTAGTCAAATAGTGTATTAAGTTGGTCGATCTGACTCAACAGTCAACCAACTCGACTACTTAGTAGGCTTATCCTTACATTAGGCTAACATACTACATTGTTCGACTATTTGGCCTAGTTGACTAGACCCTCCAACATGTACAAATATTGGAAATTTGTTTCAGAGGAGAATATGTATGAGGGTTCAAGAGTTGGCTTAGTGCTTTAGTGTTCTTCAGAAATTGAGATCAGAACCACATCAACAAAGATGAGGTTATTTTAAAAAAAAATGTCTAGATCCAAAATCTTGTTTTGGCCATAACAAGAACATACAATCCTAGATTCAAATGAAATTTCATGGGTAGGTTTGCAATGAAGAGGACTGCATAAGTGTCAGTGAGGGCCACTAGCAAATTACACTCCAAATTTCCAGAAATGGAAAATTAGGGGGTTTTGAAGAATGGGATGGTACTCCTTGAAAAGGACCTAGCGGTGGATGAAATTTTTGCAGTGGTTCAGGGAAGCAAACATGAAAATATCGAGTGGATAATTTTTCCATATTCCAAGGGTCTGGAATGTGGATGCAAAAACAAGCCAAAATCCACTATTCCTAGAGACTTTTTAGGGATTTTGGGGATTTTCAAAGTAGGAAAAGGGACCTCAAATCACAAATATGGAAAAATTATATTACTCAAAATTCTACATCCTCATTAATCCAGATAAATTTTTCCTGCTAAATATTTACTAGTTTTCTCTGTTTGGGAGATAACAGTTTCAAGTAAAAATTCTAAGTCTCAAAAAAGTGCAAAAATGACAAAGTCAACAATTCCATATTGTTGTAGAATTTGAATGGAACATCAAAACACAAATATGAATGTTGTTGTGTGATCGCCATCATGAATATTATCTGCATCCAATAAAAAAAAAAATCTTGGTTCTCGCTAGATTTTTTTCTACGGGTGGTAGAAGATTGCCTCTCAACCATATTTCACCAATGAGAAAAGGACATAATTGACTAGAAATGGAAACCTCAAAAAGGCCATAACTTTCTACTCAAATTTCATAATTGAGAAAGATATAAGTCATTATAAATATATTAAAGTATAGAATCCATCCATGTGACATAATTTTGATTTGAGTAACAAATAATCTCAGGAAATCAAAAGAAGGCGACGTGTGGCCTTAAAGGGAATAATTGTGCATTTTGTTATCCAGAAATTGCAGAATTGTGATTAAATTTGTCAATAATATTTCATCTAATAGAATTAGTTTCTTGTACATTTTGCAGAATTACGGGATAGGTAGAGTAGGTTAGGCTACGAATGAGGACCATAGACATGGAGGATGCCCAAGGAGCTTACAACCATGAAGAAGAAGTCATGATTTTGAATATTAACCTAGGAAATGCTAAAATGGAATCAAATGGAAACAAAGTTAGGGTGGAGCCAGTATATTTGGTTGAAACCATCAAGAGTTTGAAGAGGGAAGTGTAAAGCTACATAGTGGATATTGAAAGGATCATAAGAGCTCAAGAAGAGTAGAATCAAATTAACACTCACCTGCTACAAAGTATAAATAATTTACAGAGGCAAATCCATAAAAAGTCTAACAA
Organism: Picea engelmannii; assembly: GCA_009831015.1. Taxonomy (NCBI): domain Eukaryota; kingdom Viridiplantae; phylum Streptophyta; class Pinopsida; order Pinales; family Pinaceae; genus Picea; species Picea engelmannii. The sequence continues at coordinate 233,891 of ML777572.1, forward strand.
AAGACATGTAGCTAGTGCAAGACACAAAGCATATTACAAGTTTCATGAAAGGAGGTATGATTGTAGAGGGTCTAGGCACTCAATAAGTGCTAGTAGGAATTATCATTCACCTAAACATTCAACTAGAATAGTTCGTGCATTCTCAAAGTAAGAGAGTAGTCCAAGTTTTTCTCTTATTAGGAATCAAAGGAGAAGGTATAAGTTGGATTGTTTGAAAGGACAACTCAAGAAGATCAAGGGATTGTTGATATAAAAGATTGTCTTACGATATTTAATTCAACCTCACGAGGATAAATCCCCCTGTGTTCTTAAAGAGGTGGTACTCATCTATTTCAAATAACATACAAGAACAAATAAAGTTCCTAAGAGAGGATCATGATTATTCTTGAAATAAATATTCACATACAAAGAATAACTGAGAAGGAACCAGGTATCTTATAAGAAGCAAATATTTACACTATGTTACAAGATTATAAACCAAAAGAGTATGCAGTAAAATAGGACGACATTTCCATCACAACATTCATCAAAATAGAACATAGTATTCAAAAAAAGGGAAAGGAAAATATGGACCACATGTAAAAGAGAAATTTAAATAATCATTTCATTAAACCCAATAAATATTCCGATAGACACACATCTGAAATCTCATGCTTAAATTTAAAGTCTTGAGAATTCAATATGTTATGTCCCAAACTAGTTCTCTGGGAACTGCAAAAAATAATAAATGTCTTTGAATAAATAAGCAGTAATGTCTTGGGTTACAAATAAAATAGACTATGTTTGTCCTTCAAAGAGGACTGGGATGGGGCACCCACAAACCATAAAATGAAAAAGAGACCTAAAAGACAAAAGAAAAATAGTCAAGGGTCAACCTTAGGTTTCACAAGTTGTTGGAAACAAAAAAGGAAAAATGACAAATGACTGAAGAAGAAAGATGGCAAGGGAAAGAATAAGGTTGCTACTTGACTTATTGTGATGAAAATGTTCGAACCTTTTTACTTTCTTCCTAAGGAATCCTTTGTATATGGTTGATGTTGTGTTAGAGGTGGCATAACATTTGTAACCATTTCATGTTGATTTGTCTCAATGATCTTGGCCAATACTTTTCTTAATCATTCTTATGTGTATCCTTCATCGGAGCAACCATTTTCATGCTTGGTTTTTATTTCAAATAGTTCATTCTCCATTTCTCTTAAATCAATACTTAATTGGTGAAATGTATCCTTGATATCATCATTCTTATTAATGTATCGGACAAGCCACCTTTCTACCTCATCTTCGGAAAATTAAATTGAGTCTCTAAACTCACTTGCCCATGCAAATTTTAATACTTAAATTTATTCCAATAGTTTCTCTTTATACATAAGTATAGTATCCATTAATAAAGTAGGGTCATCCAATTATTTTGTAAGATCAACAAGTTTTAGAAACAACTCACCTCTCTTGATTTTAACAGCATCCAATTCACACAACATTTCTCTTAAACATTTAATCATTTTCAGTTAGTAAGCATTAATCTACTTCATTCGAATAATGGAGGGAAGGTTTTGTTCTCTTATGTGGGTGTCGCTTAGACTTGAAACTTTTGCCACAAACGTTCCCACAACTTCCTTGTAAAAACCTTCACCATTCTTTAGATCCTTTTGGAGATATTCTTTGAAATGCATAATCCTTGTTGAAAAATTGGTTGAACTCTGTGTTAGCTCCCAAATTTTATGGTTTAGGTCTATTATTTTTTGGATTCCATCTCCAACGTATTTTCTCACAGCCAACAACAGACTAGAGGAACCTTTCAATTTGCTACCTCCTTTTGGGACGTCCTCAAGGGTAAGTGTTGGTTGAATTGTAGTTAAAGGTTCAACAAACAATGGTTTCAGAATTAGAGATTTTTCCAATTCCTTCATTATTTCTTTTAAAATTAAATTTGCATTCTCAATATCAAGAATGGATTCTTTTAGTGCTTCCCCAGTTGCCTAGTGAAATTATACAAATTTTTAGGGTGAAACCCCATGGAAACCAATTTTTTATTTCCACTTTTCAAAAAATTTCTTATTTTTCATGTTAATTTTTTCTATTAACACTTTCATGGAACTTTTATGTTAGGTCACATGGTGAAGTGTCACAGATTCTTCTTCAAAGATCTATGGTTCCTAGGTAACCAAAGCCTCAACAATTTCCCTAGTCTCCAACAATATTTGTTCTGACCAAATGGGTTCTTCTATCACTTCATCTACACCCATAGCTTGGGTACTTTCCTTAATTCCATGTATCTCCAGTCCCATTTTCTGAGTTTCTCTCTTTCTTTTAACAGGAGTATATACAACATGGGATTTTTCCAAATTTTTCTTCATAGGATCTTTATCATTTCCATCATCTGTATTTTCGACGGGTGTTTTTCTTGGTTCTAAATAGCTACTTCTAGGTTTTGTCTTTAAAGAAGTACCTATCTATGAAAGATTAGGTTAATTAGGGTTTTTTCTTTTTGCTTCTATATCCTTTTGTTTGTAGCAATCATTAGTGCTAGCTAGCTCTTCTATATCATCATGGGATTCTTTAATTGAGGCCTTGGGTAGATTTTGATTGTCTCCTCCTCCTTCATTGAACTGTTCATAATTATAGAAATAAGAAGAGTATCCCACCAGGGATATGTCTGCAGAAAATAGGTCCTTAGGGTCAGAACTTGTTGGAAGATTGGTAGTTGTCATTGATGTCAACCCTAGTCATGGGTTTTGGACCGCAAGATTGATAAAGGTATTTGGACATGAAGGACAATGCACATGCATATAAAACACCCATGAATGGATAGTATACATCATGTTGTTT
>ML777572.1:266116-276159 GCA_009831015.1 Picea engelmannii
AACGGAATCACACACCATCTGGACCAGGTAACTCTTCATCCCATCCTCTTCAAATTCAATGGTTTACATTTTTGAGTTAGGTTCTATTTTGTTAGTTTTTAAGGGCGCAAATTGGGTTTTTTGGTATACACAGGTTTCTTTGAATAGGTCGCGCATACGACTAGATATACACCCATGTGTGAACCACAAGGGGTGTATATCAAGCCCTACTCGTGACTGTTTGTAAATAAACTGCGTATACATGCGCAAATGGCAAAAAAAAGATGTTTCTAACTCAAAAATGATTTGGTTTTTTGTAGGATGGTGTTGGAATGGAGAGAGAGAGAGCATGCGGAGGTAGATGCAGGAGTGTATCGAGATCCAATGGCTCAAGAAGCTTTAAAAATATGTGTTTTATACAAGTTTTGGGCTCTCAAAGGAATGAGGGCCCAAGTGAGGTTGTTGGAAATGTTGGTGGGCTATTGGGATCCCGATAGCGAGAGATTTATCCTTGATGGAAAACCATTAAGGATCGAAGTAGAGGACATCTACTTCTTGACTGGAATTTCACGCTGAGGAGAGGTTGTGGACCTCAAGTCACGCAGGACAGGGAGTGGGATGAAGGTCGAAGAATACATCGAGGCCCACTGTGTTACAGGGACTCCCATGGTGGGAAGTCAAATCCCTATCCGGGCTATAGGTAACCTCAGCCTGAAGATTATTGTGCTCGTGCTTACCAAGATCATAGGATCGGCCTCGTTGAATCAAGCATCGAGACCACTTATGTTTTACACATTGGAGTGTGCGAGACCCACCGTCTAGGATTAGTGTACCTCACTGTTGACCAACATGAAAGGTCAATTGATAGAGTGAAAGCAGGGGGGAAGAGAAACTTCAGGTTTTCTTTTATCCTTTGCAGCTTCTTTTTCGAGCGAGTCCCAAGTCTGGGACCTAGAGTGGAGATCATTCCTAGAGGACCACATGATCTGTCTATGGTGCGATGGATTGAGGTCATGAGACGGTAGGGGGGAGGTAGGGTGGTGACACCCTACAATGATGATTTTTTCTTCTGGTGGAAGAGACAAATCATAGCTTTGAATGACTATCCCTATGTGGGAATCGATTTCAGAGGAGATCCTAATATGTCGCTTCCACCAGGAGCCGCCTACAGTGCCATAGGTAAAAAAAAAATTATATATTTCATTTTTTTGTATTTTTGTATTGAAGAGAACAAAAATATTTTTGGATGGTGTTTTAAATATTAACTCGATACTTGTGTGATTGCATATGTGGGTCTGTAATGGCTAGAGGGATTCCTACGACATATGCGGAGGCACCGGGGAGATGAGGCAGTGGGAGGAGAAGCAAAGAGAGTCCTACAGAACATGCAGGGTAACCTGTCTCGTTTGACATAGAGGATTCCTATGGTTCAGGTGGAGGATCTACCTGAAGCCACGCAACGGCAGGTTGTTGGTGTACCTAGAGCATGGGTACGACTCTCCTAGCATCTCGCAAACGTCGTGGTTTTCTATCATGATATACATCCGGTGCCACAAGCGTAGATGTCATGGGACATGTATATCCGTTGTATATGTATTTTGAGGGTTTTAGCCCCAATTTTGTAATATAAACACCATATTTTTTGGAAATATATAAAGAGGGATCTCCAGCTTTACTCATATCTTATAATGTGTACATTGATTTAATGGTCTTCTTTTCTTTATTAATGTGACAAATGACAATCTAAAACATAATTAGCGTAGGCATCGGATACATGATTAGAACTTATAGGAATGTGAAAGTATGTAATAAAATCAGATTGTCGTTCTAAAAGACATACCTGTAGGAATCGACGAAGTAACGTCAGATTACGCACATGGTAACGGTTGTTCAACTGACATACGACTAACTGAGAGTCTAGGCGAACCTCTAGAGATCGAATACCATGTGATATAGCATCGCGCAAAAGTTCTATGAAGACTCTATATTCGGATACATTGTTTGTGGATGGACCTAGGCATACGCCACCTGAAGACACGAGTAGACCCTCGGGTGAGTAAATCACCCAAGAGGAGGAAGCCAAGTTTTGTGTATGACAACTGGCTCCATCTGTGAATCCTAGGTAGACCGAAGACTCCATTGACATCTACCAACCAAAAGGGAAAACTTGATAAGCAAGTCGAAGACAAAAAGAAAAAAGATGTATATACACTAAATTTACATTAGTATACAAAGGGTTTTGCCCAAGCCCAGGGCTCAAGCATAATAAATTTTCAAGTAGAGCCCATTTCTGGGCTTGGCCAATTTCTTCCCTTCATAATCTTCCAATTTGTAGGCTCTTTTTTCTAAAACATGTCGCACAATATAAGGACCATGCCACATGGGTTTAAACTTTCCTTCCCCTAGCGGTTCTTTGGCTTGGTCATACAAGAGGACCAAGTCACCCTCGGTATACAACCGGGGACAGACAGACTTGTCGTACTGAACCTTGACACATTTTTTTTTTGCCTCAATAGTCGTAAAGGTGTCTCGACGATGCTCGTTAAGACTCTCTAGGTGCACCAGGCGTCGCTCTAAATCTGAAGTGTCAGGTAGGAGCTCGACTGCCAATTTGAGAGAAGGGATTTCACATTCAACGAGAAGTATTGAATCCACACTGTGAACTAACTAAAAAGGGGAAAAACTGGTGGCAATCTTATCCGAGGTTTAGTATACCCAAAGCGTGGGATACAGCATGGCGTGCCAATCAGAATTACTCCAACTGACAGTTTTTTGCAAGATGGTCTTGAGAGACTTTTTAATGGCCTCTACTTGCCAATTTTCCTGGGGGTAATAAGTATATGAGTGACCATGTTTAAACCCCATCTTAGACGCTAGTTTTACCATCATTTCATTCTGAAAGTGACTACCATGATCAGTGACAATCTCACTCAGGATACCGAACCGGGCGATAATTTGGTTGAACACGAAGAAGGTTCCAGTCTTCCCATCGTATTTTACAGTAGGCATGGCTTCAGCCCACTTGATAAAGTAGTTGACAGCCACGATGATGTGTTGATGCCCCCCAACTGAAGTTGGGTTGCAATCAACGAAATCTACCCCCCACTTGGTGAAGGGACCGACGATAATGACTGGGTGAAGAGGGGTTGGGTGTGAGCGAATTTTCCGAGTGAACACCTAGCAAGGGTGACACTTATTAATTGCTTCAATGCAATATTTAAAGATGGTGGGCCAGAAGTAATCGGCTCGCAGGATTTTTTGGGTTGTCGCAAGCCTGGATAGGTGACCACCACAAGCCCCTTTATGGAAATCGTTTAGGACTAACTCAGCCTCCTCGTGAGTTAATCAACGACGTAAGATACTATATATTCCTTGGTGATACAAAGTGTCGCCGGCAATGGTATAGTTTTTGGCTTAGTATCTAACTCATCGTCGATCATCTCACGAGAGATGTTGAGTGAACTTCAAGGTTTGAAGATATAAAACAATGTCTCCATACTAGGGGTCAGATGATAAGACAAGGAAAATGTGTTCGTCTGCAAACGAATCGACATGGATAAAATCCTCGTCTAATCATGGGAAATCGGACATCAACTCTGCAAAAACTAGTGACTTCTTGGACTTGGCTGAAGAAAATTCGAGATCAAATTCTTGTAAGATGACAATCCATTTATTATATTTCCCGCCTATGATATACCTAGTGAGGACGTATTGAAATGGATTAACATCAGCGACTATAGTAGTTTTGCAAAGCAATATACAGTGTCATAAACGTTGGACTACGTGAACGACAGCCAAAGCTATATTTTCGACATGAGAGTAATTAAGCTTAGGACTGACTAAATTTTGACTGAGATAGTATATGACATGCTCATGGAGCTCATCATCCCCCTGAACTAGAACCATACCAATCGTCTCTTCGGACGCGGTAATATATAACAAGTAATCTCTACTGTAATCAGGAGATTTTAGCAGAGGAGTCAATACCAAGGCTTTCTTTAAGGCGTCGAAAGACTCCTGGGCTCGCTCATCCCAGATAAAGGAGGTGTCTTTCTTCAATAGGCACATGAAACCCTTAGTGATATTGGTATAATTCACTATAAACTGAGGCAGAAAGTTAGCTTTCCCCTATAAACCTTGAAGTTGTCTAATCATGCACGAGGGAGGCAATTGAAGTATTGCCTCAACCTTAAGAGGATATACCATGATCCCAGTCTCAAAAACTAAAAATCCTAAGAGACGGCTAGACCTAACGCAAAAGATGCATTTGTGAGGGTTTAACCAGATTCTATAGTAACAACATCTTTCAAAAACCAGCTGAAGGTGTCTGACATAATCCACTCTCTTGAGAGAGTGAGCAACAAGATCATCGAGGTAAGCTTCGACTATATTCTTGAGATCGTGAAAAGCGAAATTCATGGCACGTTGGAAGGTTTCTCCGGCATTTTTTAGGCTGAAAGGCATTTTTCAGTATGCAAAAGTACCACAAGGACATATAAATGTCGTCTTGTGTTGGTCCTTAGGTTTAATATGGATTTGGTTATATCCTGAAAATCCGTCCATAAAGGAAAATATTTCGCTTCCCGCACACTCATCGAGAATCTGATCAATGAAAGGCGTGGGGAAGTTATCTTTAGGACAAGATTTGTTCAGGTCATAGAAGTCCATACACACACAGATGGTTCCTTGCTTTTTATTCATAGGAACGGGGTTGGATACCCATTCGGTCAAGGGAACTGGGTAGATGAAGTCGACATTAAGTAGTTTATCCACCTCTGCCTTAATAGCGGGGACCTTCCTAGGATTAATAGCTCTAAGACGTTGTCAAATAGGTTTAGCATCCGGATAAGTTCTAATTTCATGTTCGACAATACGAGGGTTGATTCCTAGCATCTCTTCATATGACCAAGAGAATACATCTTGAAATTCTTTGAAGAGGTTGGTGTAGATCAAAATCTCTTATGGAAAACAATCTACACCTATATTTACGTTCTCAATTTTTCCATGGGTACAAGAGATGTCAATCGAGACAGTAGGAGAAATACTTGCCATATTTCCTTTATCATAAATACCATACGTATCAAGTGGAACTACAGTGTGACCAACTATCTCACTCAAGGTAGACCGAAAATCATCTTGCTCGATTCTTTCAAGACTTGGGAGAAAATAAGATCGATGATGCATATCATCCCAAGGTCTCTTGGAAACATTCATGGCTTCAAGGATGGCTTCGTTTGAAGGAAAAGTTTCATCTAAGAAATCATGTGAACAAGATAACGAAGTGGCCCATACGGGCCTAAGAATGGGATCCTCCTCATCCGTCTCCGAGGTAACATGATCAGGATCGGCGGAAGAGTCAAGGATAGCTTGATATGCAATCTCCAATGTCGATAGTGGCATAGTCATGCCAGCATGTGACTGACCTTCAATCGACGAAGTAGGAGAAGGTAGGGTCCAAGGATCACTAAAATGGGAAGTACTGAAAGGAATGGCCCTCTCTGCTAAAGAGGGCCTACTAGACATGGCGTAAACGTGGAAAATCGGTGTCGAGAAGTCAAAAGTACCCATGAGAGAAGAATACATTCTGACATCGATATTTTCAGTTTCCAGCTGAGAATTGTCGATCACATGGATCGATGGTCCAACAGATGCATTAGGACTAGAGTATGCAAAGGATAACTGGTCAATCATCATGATCTCCCCCTGATGAGGAAAACAAAGTACACAAAAAATGGATGATACGACAGCGACCATAGCATAGGTCCAATTGCAACCTAGTAACAAGTTATAATCGAGAGGTGCATCAACTACCTCTACTTCCACCTCTATCGTCTTCCCACCTAACTGGACTAGAAAGGTGGGGAGAATACCATGAGGGTGGAAGGAATGACCGTCAAATGCAGTCAACATGTTCGACGACTTGGAAAGGGTCGGAGAACCGATGGATTTCCAACAGAGCAGGGACATCATGCAAGTGGCAGCACCTTCATCAACGACCGCTCGTTTGATAGTATACTTGGAATACTCCAAGTGGATTTGAAAAGCCACATGGTAGGGTAAGTGAGGCTTCACGTTCATAACATCAAACTTGATGACTTTTGAGCCACTAGGCTCTAGAGATCCTAAGGCAGAGAGTAAGGCATTCCTCTGTGATGGACACGTCTGGAATACCTCCAAAGCTGACATCGCACAAGGGGTTTGGCACAGATCTTCAACAATAGAGTAGTTCTGGGCGGCTCTAGCATTAGGGTTGTGGGTAGAGTGCTTGAGTACTCCTTTTGGAATACGAGGTGGTGGCTCTGGTTTCTCGATATGTAAGTTTGTCTCCAGGGGTGGAGGAGGAGCTTCTAGGCTGGTACTAGATTTTGAAGAGATATAATCTCGAGAGCGAGTGGCTATATCAATTTTTGCATCAACCATATTGATGCAAACACGATCACCATCTTGCGATGGTGGGTTTTGACTTCCACCAAACGCATTTCTGGTGCTCGAAGAACTCGAGGCTAAGTGTTGGTTGTGTGGGAATAGATTCGTCAGCACAGCGGGCAATAGATTTAAAAGCCTCGCAGCCTCCGTAAGTTTGGGGCACAAGTGGGTAAGGTGGTCATCTGTACAAAGTTTACAAGGAAACTTCACCTTACGCTTCTCTTTCTTGCCCTCTCCAGCATTATCATTATGTTTCCCATTATTATCTTTGTCCTTGGATTTATTATTATTATTCTTTCCACCCTTACAATTATTTCGACCTTTCCTTTTATTCCCATCTGGTTGTTGGTTACCATTTGGGTTTTTCAACAATTGTACGGAATGTACATCTGTTGACTGGATGGGTTTCGAGGATCCATACGAAGCTGGTCCTCCGGCAAAATTTATTTCCGAGTCTGTGGATTTTACATTGGCGTACCCTACAATGCCATCGGCATGAGGTCCAGGAGTTTTTCTAGGATTGTGATTTGTTCATGGTGCGTCTGGAAGAAGGTGGTATAACATCCCAGACTGAGCATATATCAAATCAAATTGTTGATCTCTAAGGATAACTTCTTCCTCACTGAAGACCCCGGAAGTAGCAACATCCTTTGAAATAGGAGTGTGTAAATACTTTAGGAACCATTCTAGAATAAAGGCCGAGGGTATAAGAGTCTTAACCAACCGCCTTCGCCGACGCCATTCCTGGATATGGTCTGAGATGTGAGTGTTGGTACCCTGGCGTAAAGTTGAAAAAAGTTCAAGGCCAACATCATAACGAATGGGTAGTTGAAAGTGATTGAGAAAGGCTAGCACCAACTGATGGAATGACCCATATGCCCCCTAGGTAGCTCAGTGTACCATTGTGACGCCACTCCAATGAGACTGCGCTGAAACAATCGTAACCTAATAGAATAATGGTTCAGAGAATTCGATGAACACCAAAGGTTAAAAGTAGTGACGTGATCACCAAGGTCTTCGCCATTTTACCTTCAAACTTTGGAATGTCTGATGGAAGTTTGGTAGGGATAGGGGGCCATATGGGGTCATGACTCACCAGGTTATTCAATAGTTTAGACAAATTTGGAAGATTAAGCGTGGCCAGAAAGGGAATACGGGGTTGTGACACCTGACCCCATCCTCCCGCAAAAGATTGTCCGTTAGGAACTGTGTTCCATCTGGTATTCTGGTGAGGACCAAAACCTTGTCCAGATTTATAAGACCCTCCTCCAGGTTGATTCGTAAAATATGGATTGGGCATCATTCCAGTAGGAATGTTCTGATAAGGGTTATGAAAATTGTCCCCAGTTGGATTAGATCCAAGCTGGGGGTTGTTAAAACGGACCCCAACTGGATTAGATCCAGGTTGGGGAGTGCCCAAAGTGTAAGACTGACCTCCTCCAGGTGGGAACCCGGAGGATTGAAGTGGATTCGTCATGCCAAAAGTATTGGTCAGAATCGACACCGAGGGGATAGGGATATAGGGCAGAACTTATCCGCCAGCTAGGTTGTTCCATCCAACCATAGAAGGATTTGACCCGGGGTTAAGAATAGGGACACTCCCTACATTAGGATTTGCTTGGGAAATATGAAAACCAACAAACGGGAAAGGAGTGCAAGGAGGTGTAGTGCCCCCAAGTCCAAGGATAGTGTTATGGCCAATAGTTGGGATGGCAGTTGAAAACTGCAAGGTGAAGTTAGGCATACCATAAGAAAATGGACTAGAAACCATGGGGATCGTCTGAACATTGTAACTCGACGAGTGGCCAAAACCCCCAAAAAGGTTCGAGGCAAGAGATGAAGCATTAACTACATGTCAAGCCATAGTAATGGTGTAAGCCTCCGGCACTACAATTGTAGCGGTTGCAGGTGTCGAAGGAGTGTCATAATTATAGTGGGATTACGAGTCGAAGAACTCCCAGTGTTTTGAAGACTAGACTCGGTACTCATCCTTGTGGGACCACAAGTCTGAAAAGTGGATGTGTGTGTACCACTATTGATAACTCTAAGCCTTTTAGAAGGCAAGGACTCGAAAAACGGGGGTAAATGTAACAACCGATGGGACCTACGAGGAAGTTGGTCCGACTCCACGACGACTTATGACTCTTCCACAAATAAAAATATATCCTATGGCCAACTACTAGTCAAAGAGCATACCAAAAATTCAAACAGCCAACATGCATGCAAACAAGCTAAAGTGGTTGAGTGGCCTCCCTCGCAAAAGAAGGTATGTCTCGTCCAGGAGGGACTTGAGACTCCCTACTAAAGTTTGGAGGTAACAGAATCAGTTATAAGGGCCCTCGTGGACTTAACAACCAGTTGTTCAGATCCCCCCGGAGAGGTAATCCCCCATAAAGGTTGTGTGTTGTCCAACCCTTATCTGACTCAGGGTACAAGCAGAATAACCCCTGCAAGTAACCTATGAGATACCTAAGTCAAGCAACTAATAAACCATTGTATAACCGATGCACAGGCGAGCAATCATAAGTCCAGATCACTGTATGGGCAGGGTAGCAAAGCCCAAAACCTTGAAAGCACCGCCTCTCACAAAGGTATGGGCACTAGCAAGATCCCCAAATACAAATAAATCCACATAAATATCTCTGACGCTAGGTGAGTATCCAGGGGTTATCCCTTCAACTAAATTCATGCGACCTCGTGATTAACTCCGGTGTGAGTGGAGCCTCCTGATCTTACCGATTATACAATGGACTTCTCAACTCCCTTTCTCAGACACATGTTGATTTAATTGCCTTGGATAAGTTTACTCACAAAATCCTATTTCAAGGCACTAAATCCTAAGCTAGTTTGTCCACCCTAAAAATAAAATCGTGACTAATCAATTTTAGTTTAAAGCGTAAATTTTATTGGCCGTGGTTTTTCAAAAAGGTATGGAAGTCAAACTCATGGTGTTATGACTCTGCCAGAAAATAAATATGGATATAATTCAAAGTCTATCTTCAACTTTTCAATGAATGATATGCTAATAAAAACAGTGCAGCATTCAATTTCAAATCTGCAATTCAGAAGTAAAATACAATCTTTCACTAAATGTGATAAGCTAATGATAAAAATTCAAAGACAAAAATGCCAACCAATGCAAAATGCCTATTTTTTTGTATTTTCAATATTCTAAAAAGAAAATGCATGGACTGATAAGCAACTTGACATATGAATTCTACTGTGTATAAAAGCAGTAACTCAAGCAGAATACCAGGTAGCCAAGCAAATAGCCCAGAAGCCAAGGACAAATTAAAAATAGAAAACAAAGAGAAAGACTACGCCCAAAAATTCAACTCCAAACAGGCTTCCTATCATCCCAGATAATCTTAACAGACACTACAGAGACCTAAGAAGGCTCAGCAATCTTTAAATCCTACCCAACAATCACTCAACCAAGAAAACAAGCAAGGGGAAGTGGTATGCGCGACTGTTCACGTGAATAGAGCGTATATACGCTTATTGCAGTGAGACAACAAGCGTGTATATGCGAATTTCAAGGCAAAAAGGGCGTATATGCTTTAAAACAAGGCCAGGCAAGGGTAAAAGGCTGAAAACTCAAACTCAGAGTGAACAAGATCTGTCAAGTAGTGATACGA
>ML777572.1:277118-299764 GCA_009831015.1 Picea engelmannii
TAATAAAATCAATCCATGATCAGATCCGTACCAAATAACTGATAATAGAAACCTGTGAAACAAAAAGAAACCTAAATTAATAACCTAAAAATTGTGTATAAAACAAAATCTAGAACAATAAAATCAAAAATGAATTTAAACTAACTATAAATTCTAAACAAACATTGTTTAGAATTTCATTTCAAATATGATCCTAAAATTCTAGAAGCTTCAAGTTAATGGAGAAGAGAAAAATATTAATTTTGGTTTTTTACAAAATCAAACAAATGATAGATAATTCTTTTTATTATTATTATTATTTTTATTTTGAAATGAGATGTAAAATGAAAAAAGAATTTAATTAATTAATATCACCAAATGATTTTATGAAAATAAGAAACCAACCAAGATATTATTTGATGAAGTATTGAACACATTATTCAAAATAGTCAAACTTGCTAATGAGCAAAAGAAAGAACACATAATCATAATTTAAACGAAAGTAAAGAGTTGATAAAAATTAATGTTTTTGTTTAAATTGAGATTTTTATGCTCGTTTCTAAATTTTGACATATACTCTTGGAATGAATGTCTCATACTATAGTGAATGTCTTAAGTTTGTCTCAAAGCAAGCCAAGGTATGGAACTATTTGAAAAGGTTGATTACATAGCTCATTATAATTATCAAGATTCTAATGGGGGCCCTTTAAATTTTGTAAAAAATTAGGGGGAGTTGTTGGAGCCCAACAAAATTCTTCGAAGATGTGGAGTAGTGTTGGCACACTTATTTAAACTGAGAGGGGGGGTGAATCAATATAGGATTGTTTTTACTTTTCTTACAATATGAGAGTTAGTAGCTAGGGTTATTCAGCCCTAATGGTTGTAGGATAAAGTTTGTAACAACAAGTAATGGGATAGATGGAACGCCCTAGTAGGGGAAGATTCCTCTCGATGTAACAAAAAAATTCCAAGTGAGAGATCTTTCAAAAGACAAAATTTCACGCCGACCAAGGCAATGATTTTATATATCCAATGCAAAAAATATATGACTAGTGCCTTTAATATTGGGTTAATGGAGTCAAATAAATGAACTAGAGATGTTACTTCCTTGGGGGTGTAAATCCTCTTACTTCCCAAGGCAAGTATCTCTAGTTAGGGTTTAAAAATTAGGGGCATAAATCATCTTATTTCCTCAGACAAACCCTTGCAACATCAATGAAATTTAAGCAATAAATGATGGAGACTAGAGTGGGGGTGTAAATACTCTTACTTGCCACTTAGTTACTAGCACAACAATGACTTGAAAAACTGATAGCCTAAGAGTAGAAGACCATACCAAAATCAAGAAATATGCTAAGATAATCCACCATAAAAGCTAGAAAGCATTCATCCAAGGCTAGCGCCTCACTCCTCCATCAACCATTCACAAAAGATAGCCATAAACAAGTGCACAAGAGACAAATCTAGCCAAGTGTAGTGAAAATTTCAAATCAAGTCCTCTCACGAGAGGGAGAGTTATATTCAAATGAGATCTTATGATCTCTTATTTATACAAAATGTCACCAAGGTGACTTGTCCATATATTAAGGGGTAAACCACAAGACTAGGGTCAACAACCCTAATATTTCCCCCTTTAACAAAGTAATATTAAAAAATTCATTTAAAGTTCACTTTTGCACAAATAAAACCCTAATTTTACATGGACGTCTTCCCTTTAGGGGATGTTTTGCCACTTAGAAGAAGTCGTTGGTGTTGGAGAAGTAATGTTAGGCCTCCAAAGGCCACATGTCAAGAATCTAGGAAATCTCCTCATGGTGAAGACCTCCTCCTCCTCAAATGTCCATGTGTCAATAAGTGGCCACATCACCACCAAATTCTAGCCCCCAAAAGTGAGGTCATGCCCTAGGAGGTGACTTTTTGCCTCTCCTAGACAAGTCTCATTTGGAAAGTGAAGAATAGGCTAGGTCCATCTAGCGATCCTCTAGGCCTTCAATATTTCATCTCTGTGATCTGACATGTGGACCCTTGGAATCCAACCAGTGGGCTTGTAGCCCCATGGAAGCCCAAGCTAGGCTTCTTCTTCCAAAATTTTCCACCAACTAGGTCCTGCAAAGACAAATGAGCACGCCCTCCAAGGATCTCAAGCCATAACATCATGATAAGTGAATCCAATCAATAAATGATCCACCTAAGAATGTGCATCAAAGATCACTATATCAAACAATTAATTGCTCAAGGACACTATGTAACTTATCAAGCTTGAATATCGGAGGGTTGACAAGGTGTCCTATTGGGTAGATCTTTCCCTAGGTCAAGGAGAGTTTCCAAGAGATCCCTTTCTAAGCCGTGTAAAGTGGGTGAAGTGGTTGGGGTCAAGACTTAATGGGAATAGGTCTCATGACATAAAAGGGTTCGTAGTGTCTCATTCATGGGTTCCTTTGTATAGGGTGTGTGGTACCTTCGTCTGCAATGCACTTTTTACAAGCCCATTAATTGTCATTATTTTACTCTTTCATAATTTTAAGGAGAGGTTGAACATCACTACCCTGGCGTGGTGACCAGATAATGGAAATGTCACCCACAAGAACCTAGTGGAAATGATAAGGTTGGCTCATGATGAGACCCCCTTTCTCTCAACCATGCAACTGAGAGCCATTACCCTGGTTTGGTGACCAGATGATGGAAATTCCATACCACTAGATATTCATGGACGTGATAGGTCAGTTCATGATGAGATCTCCTATCCTTCAACTAACCTTTTAATCATTATTTATTATATTTTGGGTCCCATTTACTCAAAAATAATCATTTCATTGATTCTTGGGTGATCCCTGGGTGAAGCATCGAAAGGTTCATACAAGGATTTTATCTTTGATCTAGAATTGAATCCAGGAGCTTGATAGGGCTTAGAAAGGCCTAAAAATAAAATTTCTCATAATGGATTCAAAATGAACGTGTGCGTAGACCTCATCGATATGAACCCAACGCAACTTTAACATGCTCAAACGGATGTCGTATGCTCCAGATATGGCGATCTGTTCATTTTTCCAAATAGGCAAAAAATTGATGATCGTACAGTCTGTACAGTGCCACGTGGAAGCTAACTGTATAGGTTGTACGGTCATACAGATGACATGGAAGGAACATTTGGTGTTGATGTGGCAACATCTAGAGGTGACACATGGCAGGGTGACTAGGCATATGAATTGATGACATGGACAGGATGTTGATGTGGCAGGTACAGCTGGACCAATCTGGGAGTGACACATGTCACCACTACAAGGGTGACATGTGGCACGCTTGTACAGAGTACGTATGACACATGACAGACAGTGACTGGGAAAGTGTGCTAACAGGGCAAATGATGTGGTTGACACGTGTGGCAAAGCTGGACTAGTCAGCATTGGACGCGTGGCATCAGGAATAGGCAAATGAGAAGGTGCCACGTGGTCCAGACATGGGCTGCCACGTGGCACCCATTCATTGGTTAAATAGTATGGTCTAAAATTGTTGGACTCTACAAGTTTTGAACCCGCAACCTCTATCCAGGCTAACGATTTGGCAGGGTCGGGATAGCCAGCCCGCCCGTGGGTGATTCTTATTAACCATGGTGCAATTTTATTATATAAAGAGTTATATGTTGGAGTTTGGGCGGCGGAAATATGACCATGCTATATGAATTTAACCTGGTATTGGTGCAGGATTTATTTTATGGTGGTTATCTTAGGGAGCTACACCATGGCACCACCCAATATGACCATGTTCGTTGTATGAATTGGTTGGCGTGGATAAGGGGTTAGCCCCTGGTCGATCAGGCTAGCCCGCAAACCAAGGGGCGTAACCCAGTGCTAAATGACGAGGGGATAACCGTCTGGGTGCATACATGGGATAAGGACCCTAGTTCCTTGGAATGTGCCCTATGACTAGGAGCTACACTAGTTTGGGGGGTGCGCACAGAGTTGGGATGTGGCCATATGGACGATATGCATAGGACCAGGGCCGAGAGCCAACGAGCCAATGCGCCAAGAGATAAGATGAGGCCACATGGTCACCATCCATATGACCAGGAGCCAACTCTAAAGGGGTTGTGCTCAATTTATGTGCATTTTTGTGGGTTTTTCACTATATAATAGTGATTTTAAATTATTTTATTCAACAGTTTTGGAGATTTTGGGCCAATATTGGGGGATATTGGGCCCTTTTTTAGGACAGATCTTGGGGGGAAGTTGGGAGATGGTTACCAACTTTAGATCCATATAAACCAGGGATTCTTGAAGCCATGAGAGGAGATTCAGAGCAGGTTTATGCTAAAGATTTGCCAAGTCAAATCAATTTTTATGCAGGGAAGCTATTGAGGAGCACACCTTTGTGGGCCATTTTTGGGAGCTCCGGTCATCCGATTTCAGTGTCATTTATTTTGTTGGGTTCCATAGATCTAGTAGAACAAGACTAGATCAGTTTGTAACCTTTTTGGCATTTTTTTGATGTACTTTTGAAGCTTTGAACAGAAATAATAAAGCCTCACCCACTGAGACAAAGGCCCTGAGACGTAGGTGAGATTGTCGAACTCTGTTAACACATTGGTGTTATGGTTTGCTGCTATTTTATGCTTATTTCCATATCTGAATATGCTTAATGGCTACTATGTTTCATTAATATTTCTTCCTTTTTCATTAAGTTCCTAATTGGTTAATTAACACATGCTTAATAACTCAACCATTGTCATTTAAAAGATCTTTTCGGATCAAGTGGTATCAGAGTTAGTTGACGTTTGGATTTGAGTTTTGCATGTTAACCAGGGAAAAGCTACATCATGGTGAAGGAAATATTTTTTAAGGGAATCCATTGATTGTATTGAGAAAGAGAACTTATCAAAGTGAGAAGATGGCATCGGAAGAGGGATTTTCTCGGGATGAGAAAGAGTTTCGAAAAACTTTCTTCGCCATGTCGGAGAGGATGAAGGTTTTGTATGATGATTACTTGGAATGGAAGCGACCGAATCTGGGTGAATATTCAAAGGGAAAAAGTGAATAAGGAGAGGATCCTCCTCAAATTCCTCCTTCACCTCTATCTTCGGCTCCTTCTTCTCATTATTCTTCAATTTCAAGTTCTAAAAGCACCGCAAAGAAACATGTCCATAAACATAAGAATGAAATGCCTTTATTAAAACTCGATGTTAAATTTGAATTACCCATGTATGATGGTGACGTTAATGCAGAGAGACTTGACAATTGGGTCAGACAAATGGAGGTTTATTGTAGTGTGCAACAGATCAAGGATGAGGCCACTCAAATCAAGTTGGCATCACTTAGACTTGCAAGCACAACAATCATTTGGTGGCAAAGCAAGTTGCAAAATGGCACGCAACAAGTGGGTACCGTATTTCTATCATGGCAAAGTTTTATTTCTGCACTTAAAAAGAAATTTTGTCCCTTGGGTTATAAAGAGAAAGCGTTAATTGAATGGCAAGCTCTTAAACTAAGAAAAGGGAAAATAGTGCAAGCATACACAGATGGCTTTCATAAAATGGCATTGATGTTATATATTCCTTTACATACCCAAGAAACTCTTATGAAGTATATAGGAGGTTTACCTGCACATATTCAAAATACTGTATTCATGGTTGGACCTACTAATCTTGATGAGGTGTATGTTCAAGATACGTACATTGAAGCAGGGAAAATAAGGGTTGGTGTAACAAGGGAATCGTCTTCCAGGAAAGAGAACAAAAGGAAGTGGCATGGCAAGAAGTCAAATTCAGTGACAAGAAAGGAAGAGAATCCCTCTTGCAAGAATTGCAAGAAAGAGGGGCGTGATGAGGACCATTGTTGGCAATTGCATCCCGAGAAGAGGCCAAAGTGGTTCAAAGAGATGAAAGGGAGGCAAATAGTTGAAGCAACAACACGAACCATAGACTTGGGATCGGATTTAGGTGATGAATCTAAGGTCTCATTGGTTGGTATGAAATATAAAATTGGTGAAGGATTTGATTGTAGAAGTAACTTGTTTCACATAAGGGTCATCATGAGGCACACTAAGGTTGACACATTGATAGATAGTGGATCTCAATCTAACTTAATTTCAGAGGAATTGGTTAAACATTTAGGGTTCAACACACATATGCATCATAATCCTTACACACTTAAATGGATAAGCAACAATCATCAATTGCACATAACAAAGCAGTGCACATTAAAATTTGCAATTTCATATAAGTTTGTAGACGAGGTGACATGTGATGTGGTTCCACTAAGTGAATGTGGAATGGTCTTAGGCAATCCATACTTGTATGATCATAAAGCAATCTTCTACAAGGAAAAGAATCAATATCATTTAACCAAAGCAATTCAAGAATATGTGGTTCATGCTCATCATTTAAAGACAAATAAAACTCTTCAAACTATGGAACTATTAAGAAAGCTGTCTCAAGCAAGAAACACACCTATAATTGTTTCAAGTCAAGTAATTGATATTAAGCAAGAACAGGAGATGATTGTAGAATGGAAAATAAATCACATTTTTCTTCAAGATAAGATAATGTTGTGCAAATATTACAAGTATATCATCTCATTTGCAGTCATATTTTTTATGCTATCATTAGTAATGTTGTCTACATGGATGATAGTGGATTCAGTAAGATGTGACAGGGTAAAAATGGCTAACAATATGATGTCAGTTATCATGATTGTGTTACAATTGATCTTGATGAGACAGGTGCACAGGACAGAGTTCAAAGACAGAGAACAAGACAGGTGGCCTATCCCGAGCTTGATGACTGGTCAGTAACCTTTTGTGGGACCAAAAGGTCTTTAGTGGGAAGGTGTGATCCAAAATTGGATCCAAGAGCTTGATAGGGCTTAGAAAGGCATAAAAATAAAAATTATTATAATGGATTCAAAATGGACGTGTGTGTAGGCCTCGTCGATACAAACCCAACGCAACTTGAACGAGCTCAAACAGATTTCATATGCTCCAGATATGGTGATCTATTCATTTTTCCAAACAAGCAAAAATTTGATGACTGTACAGTGCCACGTGGCAGCTGACTGTATAGGTCGTATGGTCGTACAACTGACGTGGAAGGAATAGTTGGTGATGACATGGAAGCATCTTGAGGTGACACATGGCAAGGTGACTGGGCATACAAACTGATGACGTGGACAAGATACTGACGTGGCAGGTACAGGTGGACCAATTCGGGAGTGACACATGTCACCACTACAAGAGTGACATGTGGAACGCTCGTAAGGCATATGTATGACACGTGGTAGACAGTCACTGGTAAAGTGTGATGACAGGGCAGATGATGTGGCAGACACATGTGGCAGAGTTGGACCAATCTGCGTTGGATGCATGGCATCAGGAGTAGGAAAATGAGAAAGTGCCATGTGGCACCCATTCGTTGGTTAAATAGTATGGTGTAAAATTTTTGGACTCTACAAGTTTTGAACCCACAACCTTTGTCTAGGCTAACGATTTGGAAAGGTCGGGCTAGCCATCCCACCAGTGGGTGATTCTTATTAACCATGGTGCAATTTAATTATATAAAGAGTTATATGTTGGAGTCTGGGCGGAAAAGGGATGGGGCCTAGCCCCAGCCCTTGGCAATACGACCATGTTATATGAATGTAACCTGGTATTGGTGCATGATTTATTTTATGGAGGTTAGCTTGGGGCGCTACACCATGGAACCACCCAATATGACCATGTCTGTTTCATGAATTGGTTGGCGCGGATAAGGGGTTAGCCCCCGGTTGGTCGGGCTAGCCCACTGACCAAGGGGCGTAACCCAAGGCTAAACAATGAGGGGATAATTGTTTCAGTGTGCATGTGGGATAAGGACCATGTTTCCTTGGAATGTGCCCTATGACCAGGAGCTACACCATTTTGGGGGGTGCACGCAGAGTTGGGATGTGGCCATATGGTCGGTATGCACAAGACCAGAGCCGAGAGCCAAGGGGCCAACGCGCCAGGGGATAAGCCGAGGCCACATGGACACCATCCATATGACCAGGAGCCCACTCTAAAGGGGTTGTGCCCAATTTATATGAATTTTTGTGGGTTTTTCATTATATAATAGTGATTTTAAATGATTTTATTCAGGAGTTTTGGAGATTTTTGGCCAATATTGGGGTATATTGGGCCCTTTTTTAGGCCAGATATTGGGGGGAAGTTGGGAGATAGTTACCAACTTCAAATCTATATAAACCAGGGCTTCTTGAATCCATGTGAGGAGATTCAGAGCAGTTTTATGCTAAATATTTTCCAAGCCAATGCCATTTTTATGCAGGGAAGCTATTGAGGAGCGCACCTTTGTAGGCCATTTTTGGGAGCTCCAGTCATTCGATTTTAGTGTCATTTCTTTTGTTGGGTTCTAGAGATCTAGTAGAATAGGACCAGATCAGTTTGTATCCTTTTTGGCATTGATGTGATGTACTTTTGAATCTTTGAACATAAATAATAAAGCCTCACCCATTGAGACAAAGGCCCAGAGATGTAGGCGAGATTCTCGAACTCCATTATCACATTGGTGTTATGGTTTGTTGTTGTTTTATGTTTTTTTCCAGATCTGAATATGCTTGATGGTTTCTATTTTTCATTAATATTTCTTCCTCTTTCATTAAGTTCCTAATTGGTTAATTAACACATGCTGCTTAATAACTCAACTATTTTCGTTTAAAAGATCTTTTTGGATCAATCTTTTACCCAACATCAATCCCTCTTGGCCTTCATCCCCTTCTTCCCATAGAATGAGGGGCAACCCCTTCTTGGTTCAATAGACCCTAAAATCCCAAGAGATAAGGAAATGGAGGGGAATAATTATGGAAAGTGGTAAGTATGGTCAGGAATGGTATGATGGCTCTTTAAGGGAGTTCCTAGTAGCAAACACATCCCCAAGGAAAACCTCTTACTAGGGCACAATGTCAACCACCAAGGTGAAGCAGGGAAAAAGGCATAATGTCCAAGCATATATCATAAAATCTAGAGAAATCTAAGATACAGCATACCCAAATGGCTTAAATATTGAAATGATGCTCACCATAATACTGACTTGTACCTTATGGAGCAAGGCCCACTACCTTCTAAAAGCCAGGTAATGTGGTGGATGCCATCTAGAAATATGTGACCATTTGTGGTGGTGAGAGGGGTTTCCAATTGTGAAAAAGGGTATTGTTAATCATGTAGTCTCTTGGCACTCCATATCTGCAACCTAAGGGCCTCAAGACATAATTTCCTTAGTTATCCACAAAATGGGGATAACATCTAGCTCCTACTTGGGGACATGTGCTCGTCATAGAGTGCATGAGAACCACTTCATCTCTTGGTATACATGTGCCTACAAGGAAACATCAAACTATCAAGTGCAGGATGGCCTACTCATCCTTGTTCTCATATGATCATAATCAACTAAGCTAGAAAAAGAAAATTTTGACATTTTTTCAAAAATTTCTAAACTAAGCATGAAATCAATATGCAAGTAGAGAGAAATGAAAATGAAATGCATCTAAAATAATATGATAAATACATATGCAAAATGAAAGTAATCAATATGAATTACCTACTTACCTGGGGCCCTGAAGATCCGGTGATAGTTGATGTCAGGTGAAGTCATACAACCAATGCAACCACCTGCTCATTATTTGATCAAGATATCTCCCCTTATGCTTAATCATAATCATGTGAAACAACAAAGATAAGTCCAGTACATAATAATCACGAGCATAAATAGACATATAATCAATCATGAAATAAAACTCTTGGAGCTAGGTGTGAGGGAGGAAATCCTGCTAGAAAGAGAAACCACAATCTCGATTGTCTTGAAACTATCGCCTCCAAGCATAGCCACAAGCCCGATCTATCCATATCTAGAGTGGAATAGCATATGTAGGTGATATCTCATCTTCATCCTCATCAACATAATCACTACCCCCTGAAGACTAAGAAGATGTGAGATGACTCAAGAAGACCCCATGCTTCACCCGAGGGGAGGAAATGAGATACAGGACGAGCTCAAGTCTAGAAGAAGAAAAACATTTCCTCTTCTTCTATGAATCCTCGTGAGAATCCTGAATATGAAAAAAATTCTACTTAGTAGAGTGAATCATTAACTTCCTTGGGCTGGCCACGAGCTCATATCAATCAAAATCTGAGCATAAAGGATGAAAGTCCTTGCAAAACAAATCTACGCCCTCAAAAGGGTGTGCATCAAGGGATGAATGAAAATAACTATGAGTATGATGCGATAAGTTATCCTCAAAGGGGATGAAAAAATCGGTAACCATATCATCACCAGGATGCCAAATATACGGACCATTCAGTTGTGAAAAGAAATTCTTTGAAAATATGCTTGTGTCCTTCATCTGAGAGTGGCCTTCAATGTCATAGATGGGATTTCCATCAAATATGTAACAACCCATGTCCCATCTATGCCTCCCAATACGTATGAAATCATCAATGTGGTCGTCAACTGTATTTGGGGGTTGTTCAATGATTTCATCTGCATCATAGAAGATGATTACATCTTCACAAGACTAGACATTAGATAACAATGCCATGTTCATTCCTTCTGTAAGAGAAACTTCATCAACATCCTTTTGGCAGTTTTCTTCATTTCCATAGTCATGGAACAAAGCATCATTAAAGTTTTCAAAAGTATTATAACTCATTAGGTTCTCTTCTTGATGTGCAGGAGGAGCAGAGGTATGGACATCCTCATCAAGTGGAAGGGTAGATACTTCATCTTCGTATGCACAAGGAGAACAATCCTGCATGATAACATCTCCGACAAGTGGGAGCAAGGACACCAATGTCTCTCCATCTGGGTGTTGTATTTCATTTGGATCTTCATCATCCTCAAAAGGTTCAAAGAATTCACCATATTTATCTTGATCTAAAACAAGTTCATAGAGTTCCTCGGGCATGAAGAGTCATTCATCATCACTTGCGAAACCTTCTTGGGATCCATACATCTTGGTTAGAGCATCGTATGATGAATTTGTTCCAAAATATGCAATGATCATTTCTCAAGATGAATTTTGGGTAGGCATTTTCTCATAATCTTCTATGATGGTGTCAAGATCCTCTTTTCTTTGCTAACAAAACTTAACCAGAAAGTCCTTATCAGGGAAAAGTCTCATTAGTTGTTCACAAAACATGGAATATTCATCTCTGATTTTCGTGAGACGTTCAAAATTTTCCTCAATGGTGTTGTCAACTTCTTGTTTTTCAATTTTCATTTCAAATAAATCTGGAAGAAGCATTCTTCTTAAGCATTCAATACGATCAAGGTCAAAACCTTCTCTTGAAAATGCATCCTATGGGTCTTGAACTGTATCTTCAATACTTTGAGATTTTGGTCCCCAATGCTTAAGGATCTCTCTGATGAGGATCGTCAAAGAATATATGCTTCTTGGCTTCTAAGAATGTTTGATCCAATCTCTTTGTTCCCTTCCCTAAAACATCAAAAAAATCGCAAGCACACATCCTTATGTTGTGCACTCAAAAATGAGATGGATCTAACAAACTCAACAACATGTGGTACAGCTGAAAATGGATTACCATCGAATTTTGGGAGGATATTGAATTGGTTAATTGGGCACTTATTTGGATATTCGTCAATAGATTTGAGATCCAAATCTTTGTATGCTTCATTAAAGTGCCATGGGGCCATGTTTCGATTACTTAGGGTAACACATCAATGGACTCGCCAAATGAGCTCAAGGCTCATCAAAGGATGGAAAGGGGAAAACAAAGGAAAGGTGGGTTCGTGGAAGGTGGAGTTGCGAGATCAACTTCAAGATGAGTTCATCAAGAATGGTTGAAATGGAAAGTCCCTTGGGTCGAGTCGACAAGCAAGCTAGGGTATAGAGGCTTTGGGAGGGAAGCATGTCAAAGTGTCGTTAGGGCATGAAGAGGATTCAAAATACTCCTCGAAAATGACGCCAAAATGTTATAGTACAAGTTGTAGGTTGGGAAAATCCTGACCCAAGCATGAAATCAAGTGTTACAACTTGGGAATCCTACACCCAATGTCACCTCGATGTAGGTCATGCACTTCAAGGGTGACTAGATCACTCTAGGGAGGTGATATCGATGACCCTAGGTAGAATGAGATGGGGATGGATAGAGATGGAAGTGGATCCCCTAGAGGTCAAATCTAAATGGAGTGAAACATGGAAAGAGATGTCTTTTAAGTCAAGTGATTATTTCCCCAAAGGTGTAGTACTTCTCCAGATGATTGTACATGTCCGAGACAAAAGCAAATCTAACTTGCAATGATATATGTTAGTATGGATCAGCAAGTTAATATTTTTGTCCCTAATTTGCAGCAGCATATAACAGTTTATATCAGCAAATAAAGCATTCTAAATCAGCATGTAAAGCATAAGATCAATCATCAATATTATCGATAAATATGGCAATCAATTATGACTAAAAAATGGCACTTTGAGGCTAAATAAAACAAGTTGTTGTAACATGTATTTTCTGCAGAAAATTGCAGCCTTATGGATGTAGCTTTTAGTGGCATGTGGAAACAAAATCAACCACAGAAAAGTGCCAACAATTAGTCTAAAATATGTGCCCTAGTTAGCAGATTTAGTGAGCAAAATTTAAGAGCTAGTCTAGGGTTAGTTTAGGAGTTAAAAGAGAGTTGGTAGCTAGGGTTATGCAGCCCTAATGGCTGTAGGTTAAAGTCTATAATATAAATTTAAGTAGTGGGAGAGAGGGGATTCCCTAGTAGGGGAAGAGTCCTCTTGATGTAACAAACCAACTCCAAGCGAGAGATCTTTCAAAAGACAAAATTTCACTCCTACCAAGGCAATGATTTTATATCTCCAATGCAAAAAATATATGACTAGTGCCTTTAATATTGGGTTAATGGAGTCAAATAAATGAACTAGAGATGTTACTTCCTTGGGGGTTTAAATCCTCTTAATTCCCAAGGCAATTATCTCTAGTTAGGGTTTGATAAGGAGGGGTGTAAATCCTCTTACTTCCTTAAACAAACCCTTGCAACATCAATGAAATTTAAGCAATAAATGATCGAGACTAGAGTCGCGGTGTAAATACTCTTAATTCCCACTTAGTTCCTAGCACAACAATCCTTGACTTGAAAAAATGATAGCATAAGAGTAGAAGACCATACCAAAATCAAGAAACATGCTAAGATAATACACCATAAAATCTAGAAAGCATTCATCCAAGGCTAGCGCCTCACTCCTCCATCAACCATTCACAAAAGATAGCCATAAACAAGTGCATAAGAGACAAATATAGCCAAGTGTAGCGAAAATTTCAAATCAAATCCTCTCACAAGAGGGAGAGTTATATTCAAATGAGATCTTATGATCTCTTATTTATACAAAATGTCACCAAGGTGACTTGTCCATATATTAAGGGGTAAACCAAAAGACTAGGGGTCAACAACCCTAATTTTGCCCCCTTTAACAAAGTAATATTAAACAATTCATTTAAAGTTCACTTTTACACAAATAAAACCCTAATTTTACATGGACGTCTCCCCTTTAGAGGACGTTTTACCACTTAGAAGAAGTCGTTGGTGTTGGAGAAGCATCAGTAGGCCTCCAAAGGCCATGTGTCAAGCATCTAGGAAATATCCTCATGGTGAAGACCTCATCCACCTCAAAACATCCATGTGTAAATGAGTGGCTACATCACCACCAAACCCTAGCCCCCAAAAGTGATGTCATGCCCTAGGAGGTGATGCTTTGTCTCTCTTAGGCAAGTCATTTGGAAAGTGTAGCATGGGCTAGGTCCATCCAGTTGTCCTCTAGGCCTTCAATATTTCATCTTTGTGATCCGACATGTGGACCCTTGGCATCCAACTTGTGGGATTGTAGCCCCATGGAAGCCCAAGCTAGGTTTTTCTCCCAAAATTATCCACCAACTAGGTCTTGCAAAGACAAATGATCATTCCCTCCAAGGATATCAATTCATAACATCATGATAAGTGAATCCAATCAATAAATGAGCCACCTAAGCATGTGCATCAAAGATCACTATATCAAACAATTAATTTCTCAAGGACACTATGAAACTTGTCAAGATTGAATATGGGGGGGTTGATGAGGTGTCATATTGGGTAGATCTTACCCTAGGTCAATGAGAGTTTCCAGGAGATCCCTTTCTAAGCCATGTAAATTTGTTGAAGTGGTTGGGGTCAAGACTCAATGGGCATAGGGATAATGACATACAAGGGGTCGTAGTGTCTCATTCATGGGTTCCTTTGTAGAGGTTGTGTGGTACCTTCATCCACAATGCAATTTTTCCAAGCCCATTAATTGTCATTCTTTTATTCTTTCATAATTTTAAGGAGAGTTTGAAGGTCACTTCCCTGGCATGGTGACGAGATAATGGTGATGTCACCCATAAGCACCTAGTGGAAATGAGAATGTTAACTCATGATGAAACCCCCTTTCTCTCATCCATGCAAATGAGAGCCATTACCCTAGTTTGGTGACCAGATGATGGAAATGTCATACCACTAGATATTCATGGACGTGATAGGTCGGCTCGTGATGAGACCTCCTATCTTTCAACTAACTTTTTAAGCATTCTTTATTATATTGTGGGTCCCCTTTACTCAAAGATAAGCATTTCACAGATTTCTTGGGTGATCCCTAAGCAAAGCTTCTGGAAGGTTCATACAAGGATTTTATCTTTTACCCAACATCAATCCCTCTGGGCCTTCATCTCCTTCTTCCCATAGAATGAGGGATAACCCCTTCTTGGGTCAATAGACCCTAAAATCCCAAGAGATAAGTAAATGGAGGGGAATAATGATGGAAAGTGGTAAGTATGGTTGATAATGGTACGATGGATATTTAAGGGAGTTCCTAGTAGTAAACCCATCCCCAAGGAAAACCACTTACTAAGGCACAATTTCAACCACCAAGGTGAAGCAGGGAAAAAGGAATAATGTTCAAGCATATATCATGAAATCTAGAGAAATATAAGATACAACATACTCAAATGGATTAAATATTGAAATGATGCTCACCATAATACTGACTTGTACCTCATGGAGCAAGGCCCACTACCTTCCGGAAGCCATCTGATGTGGTGGATTCCATCTAGAAATCTGTGACCATGTATGGTGGTGAGAAGGGTTTCCAACTATGCAAAAGGGTATTGTTGATCATGTAGTCTCTTGACACTCCATATCTATAACCTGAGGGCCTCGAGACATAATCTCCTTAGTTATACACAAAATTGGGATAACACGGCCATAAAAAATTAATGATAAATGTATATATAAGCATACAATCCACAGTACATAGAGATTTAACGTGGAAACCCAATTGGGAGAAAACCACAACACTTATCTTTATAAAATCATGTAGGCATCAACCTATTGTTACAATTTTTGTAGGCACCAACCTGCAGGAGACACCAATCTCCTCAGTTGAGCACCAACTCAGCAATGTCTATAGGCACCAACCTACAGTTGTAATTTTTGCAAGCACAAACCTGCAGTAGACACCAATCTCCTCAGCTGAGCACCAACTCAACAATGATTGTAGGCACCAACCTACACCTGCAATATTTGTAGGCACCAACTTGTTGGAGACACCAATCCCCTTAAATTGTCAACAATACCAAATTATCTCTTTACTTCAAGCCTTCACCTGCACAAATATGTTTCTCTATCTTTATTGTCACAACACTCTTCACCAGTTCACAATATGCATGAATTCAAATGTTCCTTTGACCTTGCACCTTCCCGCCACCCTTAGATGATTACATTTCCCTCTCTTTCATTATCTTGCATCCTCAAACCTCATACCTTAGAGCCTCAGAGCTTCACTTCTTCATCCTTACACTTCATACTCATTGAACTGGATTCAGGCATAGTTATTTATACATTGAGATTTCACATCCAAGGTTGTATCAAAAACTCATGTTTATGCGGTTGGCTCTAGTTCCATTTACTTTCCATAAAAATTGAGCTGCAAAAGTCCTTTGAATATGGTCTCAATCTCCTCCAACTTCTTGTGCAATCTATTCAATTCTTAGCAATCGTTTGATGCACCATGGACTATATCGTGGTTGTTGATCTACTCATTTCCCATCAAAAAACACAACATGACCTCAACACTAAACAACCATCCAATCCTTCTTGGATTTAATCTTGACCGTTGATTTGGTTTTGTGGGCATCGGGACTATCAGGCTCACCATCCCATCGAGACCCCGGGGCTTCAAACTCACACCTTCAAACTGTTTCCCCCAATCTGGTATGCCACCTAGCGATCGACCCACCAGGACTTTAAATTTTCACCTCAACAATTTCTCTCGATCAGGTATGCCACCTAGCGATCATCCCATTGGGCTCACCAAGGCACCAAGATTTAACACTGCACTACTCCTACGATATTCTAATATATGATATGTCAGTGTGTTGATGTGGTAGATGACATGATCTCTATGTGGACCACTTCCATATGTACTATATGACATGGCATGAGTACGTGACTATTGACATCATCACATCCTCCAACCCTGTTTGAACACCATGTTGACTCGGCACTAGTACGTGGCTTGTCACATAGTATTGACGTGGATATTTTCATGGATCTTTCATGGCTTCTATATGGTTGTCATTGTGGCACTGACGTGTCATTTCCACCAGCCTATTGGGTCCTCAATACTTTAACCCTTCCTTTTCACTCATCTCCCCGATCCAGTTATGGAACGTTGTTTGTGGAACCTTGTTTTGATATAACCAATCACCTTGCACTATGTATATTTCCTCATCACAGGATTATCAGGTGATTGGCCCATCAACCCTTCAAGACTTCGATGATATTCTTTCACTATGATCTCCTGGTCTCTGGTATACTAGGCCCCACAACCAAGGCACCGAGCCACTGGACCCATGGAAACTTTTCTAAAACATTCATTCTCTTACCGATGTTCCAGTATCTTGTACATTGGGCCCCACAACATAAAATTTAACATCGCACGTGGGGTTCCATGACTTTCATGTTTTCATTCAAACTATATGACTTAACATTTTCATTATAAACCCATCGAAATGTTTTTTCCTTGTGCATGTGGGATATTATCTTTTCTCATATTTTCTTTGTTCTGGTTAATCAGACCATCATGTTCTCGTTTCCCATGTACATGGTTATGTTGCACCTTCAATTCACTCAATATGCCTTGATCTCGTCCCTATGTTCTTCTTCAATGAGGTTGTCTTGTCTATCTTCCATTTTCCATTTCTATTCAAACCTATACATCCCAAACTCATTTCATGCACAATAATCTCATCAATGCACAGAGACATGATCTCCCCCTATCTTTGACATCAATGACAACAATTTTCAACAAACTCCCCCTTTGTCATTGATGACAACCCTTACTCAACTTTGATACTTCTCTCTGACTGCGGCAACCATATATCTCACAATTTTTCTCTCATCTAAGTTGTTTCCTTCCATATTTGCAAGTCTCCCCCTTTCTCTTTTCTCTCCCCCTTTGGAATCAATGGCGAAGGGTTTTTCTCCCCCTTACACTATACTCTTCATTTTTTGCTCTACAACCAACAACCTTATCTCTTTCTATAGCTCCCCTTGAGTTTGTGCTCCTCTTGTAGTGCTTCATTGATTGGATGGAATAGGTATCACCCCCAATTTATGTCTGAGAAACTCAAAGACTTCTCTAGGAAGAGGTTTTGTAATGATATCAACAAATTGTTATTTTGCACTGATATACTACAGCTTGACATTTTGTTTTGTGACTTGCTCTCTTAAGAAATGATATTTGATTGGAATGTTCTTTGTCTTCAAATGCATAACAATATTCTTTGAGATATTTGTTGCACTAGTATTATCAAATAATAATGATATTGGCTTATTATACTCTACTTGAATGTCCTTCAATGTTTGTTTCATTCATAGGATTTGCGTTCAACATGTTGTTGTTGCAATGTATTCTACTTCTGTTTTGGATAGATAAATTGATGATTGTTTATTGTTGAACCAGAACACTAGGTTGTTTCCCAAAAAGATTTCTCCACCATTGGTTCTCTTTTTATCATCCACACTACCTACCCAATATGCATCTATGTAAGTTATGAATGTAAAATTTGTACATGTGGGATACCATAAGACAAAATCCATTGTTCCTTCCATATATTTTAATATTATTTTTACTACCTGCACATGTGTTTCCTTTGGTACAGCTTGAAACCTTCCAACTAACCCTGTTGTCTACATAATATTTGGTCTTAAGGATGTCACATATAATAGACTGCCTATCATTGATTTGTACAGAGTTTGATTAGCTTCCTTTGATTCATCCTCTTTGCTTAATTTACAACCAATGGCCATGGGTGTGTTGACATGTTTGTAGTCCTCCATTTCAAACTTCTTTAACATCTCCTTGATATATTTGGTCTGAGAAATGAATATTAATCTGTTGGTTTAAGAAATCTGCAACCCTGGGAAGAATGGCAGTTCTCCAAACATAGACATCTCAGATTCTTTTTTCATTTAATATGCAAACCTTTGTCTCATTCAGTCAACATTACTTCCAAGAATGATATCATTCACATAAACCACAATGATTAACATATATGCATCGTCTATTTTGATGTAAATATTGTTGTCTGTCATTCCTCTTTTGAAACCTTGTTGTTGTAAGTATGATCTGTACTTATGAGCGGAACAAAATGAATAAAAGACTAAATACAATAACATTGGGATACGGAGAACAACAACAGATATCCAGTGAACAATAACTTCTATTGAATCAATAAAATAGGTTGAAACTGTAAAATTGCATAACTGAAAACAACTTGCTCGAATGGTGATAGCTATCTCTGAGAAGAGATGCGGCTACTACGCGCATCCATCTGAGTAGAAAAATGATTATAATGAGTCTCTAAAGGCCTTTTTAACATTACTCATAAATTCCAAAACCCTAGACATCCAAAAACCTAACCCTGGGAGATGAAACACCAAAATTTATGTGGGCCCCAATGGGTAAGCTGGTACCTCAACTTCCCAAGGTCATAAATTGTACATATGACCTTCGTTTTAGGCACGTGATAGCCCATTGGAAAGGTATTTTCAAGAAATACACATTATGTCGTCAAACTCTGACTCCATCTACAGTTTGAATGTGGCAAGCCAAAAAAAAAACATTGTTTAGAGCCCCAAAATGGCCCTGGAAGTACATAAAGATGTACTAACATGAAAACTTCCAAAATAATCTAGTTAGATTAGGCGAGAAGTCACCAATCTCCACCTGGAAGTTGTGCAGGTCTTCAGACAGCCCCAGAAGTGTAGAACCCATAATTATAAAGAATTACAAAATAACGTGTTGAACTAAAAACTGTCAAGAGAAGCCAGTTAGAATAGGTGGGTGGCCACCAATATCCACCTAGATCAATCCTCCGCCCTTAGGAAGCAATGGTCTCCATTACGTTGAGTGCCCCCATCAGGTGAGGAAATTTCTGTTCATTTTGGCTATGGGTGAGCCACTTGCCTTGGTGCAGGAGTTACCCTGCCTTCACAACCCGATAACATTGGATCCTTTGTTGGAAAGTTCCCTTGAGCTGTGTGTCCACTATATGATCAGTGGATGCATGTTCCATGCAGGTCAGGGTTGAGCTATGTTGGTGTCAATTGTTTTACGATCTTCGAGGTTTCCAATAATGGTGAAAAATATGGTCGGAGGAGGTCCACATTGAACACTAGGTGCAAGCCAAGGAAGGGGGGAGTGTTGAGCTCAAAAGCATTGTCACTCACAACCTTGGTGATAGTGTAAGGCCTGTAGTGAATTGGACGGATATTTCGATGGGGCCCTGTAAGGAATTATTTATGCAAATGTAACCAAACCTTATCTTCCACTTGAAACTTGTGCAATACCCGGTTTTGATCATGGCACTACTTGTACTTAGCATTAGCTTTCTACAAAATCTCATGGCCCTATTGGCAGATGTGTTGAATCCTATCAATGAATCTGGTGGCTTTTTCAGCCTCAGACTGAACATGGGAATAATTTTTTTCTGTGGTTGCAAGAGGTAGTGAAACATTAATGGGACCCAAGGGTTGGAATCCCAGCCCCACCTGAAAGGGGCTATGGTTGATGGAGATATGGAGAGCCATGTTGTAGCTATGTTGAACATAAGGAAGACTCTCATCCCATGTACGTAGATTCTTAGAGTTATACATGTGCAGGATGTGCACAGTCATCTGATTGACAACCTTTGTTTGGCCATCGGTTTGAGGGTGGAAGGCAGTGGATTTAGTGAGCTTAGTGTCCAACAGTGACCAAAGACTCGAAAAAAATGTGTCGAGGAACTTGTTGTCTCGATCATAGATGATGGTATGTGGTATCCCAAAATGGAGCCACACTCGTTCAAAGAAGATCTTGGAAGTATCTGTTTTTGTGATGCTCTTCTTGCAGGCTATGAGAATGGCTATCTTCGAAAACTGATCAACCACCAAAAATATGCAATCATTACCTTGCTTGGTGGAAGTAAAACCAGACATGTAATCCATCGAGATGGATTCCCAAGCCCTCTTGGGAGTAGGAAGAGGGGTGTATAAGCCTTGCTTCTTGATGGTTGGCTTGGCAATGGCATAGGCACTGCAAGATCTAATATACTTTCTGACGTCCTGTCGAAGTTTTGGCCAATAAAAATGTTTCTATAGAATGGCCATATTTTTCTCCACACCAAAATGTCCTGCCATCTGGCTGTAGTGAGCCTCCCAAATCATATTTGCACGCTCGCTTGTAGGATCATGGATATGGCCTAGATGGCATAACAGTCCATCCTGAATGTGAAAATCGGTGGCATTCACACCTGTACCGAAGAGCTGATAAATGGTGACGAAGTCAAGATCTCACTGATAAAGTTGGGGCCACTCAAATACCTCATGCCCATGGGAATGGAGCACGG
The DNA here is from genome assembly GCA_009831015.1 of Picea engelmannii. Taxonomy (NCBI): domain Eukaryota; kingdom Viridiplantae; phylum Streptophyta; class Pinopsida; order Pinales; family Pinaceae; genus Picea; species Picea engelmannii. Next base: position 298,035 of record ML777572.1, read on the forward strand.
TGGTGAGTGTAGCCACGAGAGGTCAATTGAGGCAGTGGGCAACACGATTTGTTCTCCATGTCTTATACTTGATGTTGAGATGGAACTGTTGCAGGGATGTGGACCACTTTTGATGGCGATCATTCTGCAACTTCCCTTGCGTCTATATGAACTATAGAGGCTTGTGATCAGTGTGGATGATTGTCTCCTTTCCCAAAATGTAATGTTTCCATTGATGACAAGATTTCACAATGGAATAAATTTCTTTGTCATAGGTAGGGTATTTTTGGATGGTATTTGAGAGCGTCTCACTATGGTATGTTACTGGATGACTATGTTAACTGAGAACTGCACCTACAACATATTCGGATGCATCAGTCTCAATATCGAATAGTTGTTGTAGATCGGGTAAGGAGAGTAATGGATTTGAGCACAAGAGATGCTTCAAATCATCAAATGCTCGTTGTTGTGCCTTCTGTTAGCACTCTGTAATTTTCCCAAGGCTGTGGAGGCAGTCACAGAGGAAACATCAAAACCGCTTTGAGTCAGGGATCTAGCCCTCCGAGACTTAGAGAGGGATCTCTCTGTCAAATTTAGATTTGTTTGAAATAGGATATTAGGCTAGTTATGCAGAACACGGTTTGTTTTTATTTGAGGTGTTTGGCTGAATGATTGCTTTAGAATCCCATTGGGCTATGGGGTCTGTGTCAAAACTTAAGGTCAAATAAATAGCTTTTAAAGGGCTTATTCACAGGACGAGATAACCAAGCTACTAAATCGATTAAGATAAAATGTGATGGAAAGATAGAACAGGTGAGAGGTTCATTTAAGTAAAGAAGCATTCAAGAATTTATTTAACTCAAAATTCGAAGAATAACATGCAAACTAATAAAAGGCCAGATACAGAGTACCCGAGGTAAATTATGTTCTTTAACTTGCTTTTAACAGTTGGAATTAGAAAACAAGCTGATAATAGAGTAAGAAAACATTAGCATAGCAAGAAAAACATCACCAATGTCAAGACGCAAGAATCTTCTGCACAAATTCCTTTGTATTACTGGTGGATCTAAAAAATTACAGAGAACTGTCTTTCTGGGTGCAATGATCAACCTCTTTTACATTAAAATCATCTCAATAAATAGGATATATCCCCCAACAAGTTGTGTAAGTCGGATTTAACCGCCTCGGCCAAGAATAGCATAAAATCCCCAAAAATTTAGAACTGCAAATTTGGCCGAATTGCCTGAAAATAGGGGTACGCTCAGTCATTGATTTCTCCCAATAAGTGAAAATTTTGAAAAAAACAAAGGAGTTTATTGTATATTATCTTGTCTAGAGAAAATACCTCCTTTTGTTTCTCAAATTTCGTCTCCACCTCTCCAAAACAGCTCTTGCAAAATCGGGACTGTAATAGGAAAAACCAGAAATCCGAAAAATGAGTCTGAGAGACAGCTTTGATTATCCCAAATGGTAACACCTTTACAAAAAATGGGAGATTTTTTTGTTCTTTAGCCTATTATGAACAAAAACCTCTTTCGGTTTTTAAAATTTCATCTTCGTTTTCCCAGAATCCGCTTTGCAAGATGAGGTGTCAAAACTGGAAAAACAACGGTTTTGTGAAAATGGGGGAGGGCGGTTTTGGAGAGGTAAGTGGTATTTCAGACCCCCCCCCCTGAGGTGGTAAGTGGTATTGGGAGGGGGGGTCTGAAATCACCTAGAGGTGACAAGTGTCCCTCCCAATACCACTATTC
>ML777572.1:308723-320280 GCA_009831015.1 Picea engelmannii
ATCTTTATTTTTTAATTAAAAATTGCCGAATTCTGGCAATTTTTTAATTAACTGAAAAAATTTTAAAATCCTAGGGGGGACTTAATACATTTCCATAAGACTCTAGGAGGATGTTTAGCATGGTAATATACATCAGACACTAGTCTTAGATCCATGCTCAAGCCTAACCATGAGCATATACTCCAGCTCTAGAAGATTGAGTGAAAAAACTCATAAATTATAAATCGCCTGAAAACGGCAAAATATAATTAGTAAGTGAAAAAACACTCCAGAGTATAACTCACGCTTAGGACTTAAGGTGGCTAAGACCTTTTACAAGTTCATCATGCAAACACCTCTTATTACAATTTTTTATGGAAAATGTAGAGAAACGGGGTGGTCTTTATGACCGGCTGAATTTCTGAACTCTGAATTTTGAACAATAATGTTCAAATCTTTGGCGGCTCGCTGGAAATTCACCCTAGTGCAACTTGGTGGATAACAAGTCCTTCAAATAATGGAATATCAAAATTTACTTGTACCTTGAATGGGGTTGCATGACCGCTTGATGAAGATGCATCTCCTGTGGGCAGCCGCCGAAGGATCTGTGCAAAGTTGTCCATCATTTCATTCCTTTGTCATGCAAGGGATTCCTCAAGAAACATTTTAAAAGGATCTCCTGATCCATCATCTTTCTTCTCGTCCCCCATGGGTTGTCGTCAGGCTCGGTGCGACTGATCTTGCAAAGGCTCGACTGGTTCAAGTCCCAACTTCTGGTACCAATATCTTGTCAGGGACATGCATGAAAAAAATAAATGAAGAGCAGATTGTTATGATACCACTGATCTGGATTTATGAGAGGAACGAAATGAATAACAGAATGAATACAATAACATAGAGATACGGAGAACAACAACAAATATCCAGTGAACAATAACTTCTATTAAATAAATAAAATAGGCTGAAACTGTAAAATTGCAGAGCTAAAAACAACTTGCTCGAATGGTGGTATCTATCTCTTAGAAGAGATGCAGCTGCTACGTGCATCCATCTGAGTAGAAAAATGATTACAATGAGGCTCTAGAGGCCTTTTTAACATTACTCATGAATTCCAAAACCCTACAACATCCAAAAACCTAACCCTGGGAGATGAAACACCAAAAGTTATGTGGGCCCTAATGGGTAAGTTGGTACCTCAACTTCCCAGGGTTGTAACTTTTGCATACGACCTTCGTTTTAGGCGCGTGATAGCCCGTTGGAAAGGTTTGGTCGAGAAATACACATTATGCTGTCAAACTCTGACTCTATCTACATTTCGACTATGGAAAGCCAAAAAAACATTGGTTAAGGATCCAAAACAACCCTGGAAGTACAGAAAGATGTATTGGCATGAAAACTTCCATAATAAGGCAGTTGGATTAGGTGGGCGACCACCAATCTCCACCTGGAATCTGTGCAGGGTTTCAGACAACCCCGAAAGTGTAGAACCCACAATTACAAATAATTACAAAAGAACGTGCTGAACTAAAAAATTTCAAGAGGAGCCAGTTGGAATAGGTGGGTGGCCACCAATATCCACCTGGATCAAAGTACGTATCGAGTCTTGAGTACCATGCTCTGGGAGATGGATTTAATCCATAAAGTGCTTTCTTCAATCTGAAAACATAATCTTCATTTTCTAATAATAAGAATCATTTTGCTTGTTCAATGTACACTTCTTCTTCTAAATCTCCATTCAGAAATGTTGACTTGGCATCCACCTAATGCACTTTAAAATTATTAAAGCCTGCAAATGCCAAAAATATTATAATGGCCTATGATTTTGCAACAGGAGCAAAGGTTTCTTCGAATTCAATACCTTCTACTTGAGCATATCCTTTACATACCATTCTTGTTTTATTTCTTGCTACTTTTCCATCTTCATTTAACTTATTTCTGAATACCCACTTTGTACCAATCACATTTTTGTCTATGGGTCTTGGAACAAGTTCTTGTGTCTATTTTTTCTCAATTTGGTTTAACTCTTCCTCCATAGAATTAAACCAATGTTTATCATTACTTGCCTCTACAAAAGATTTAGGCTCTATTTTGGACGACAAGGAGAAATTTACATGTTCAGAGGTGCTTACCAGTTTTCTCTCAGTTTGTGTTCTTGCATTTTTATCACCAAGAATTAAGTCTTCTTGATGATTCTTCTGCACAAACCTTGATGGGGTTTGTGCATCTTAGCATTATGTTTCCTCTTCCTCTTCTTCATTTTCTTCTTCTTTTTCTTCCTCTCCTTTTTCATATTCTTCTTCTTCTTCACTGTATTCTATTTCTTTCGTTGGTGGTTTGTTCTTATGAGGTCTTGCTTCATCTATTTTAACATTTCTACTTTCAACAATCTTTTGTAGTCTTTTGTTGTAACATCTATAGGCTTTGCTTTTTGATGAATAACCAAAGAAAATCCATTCATCTGCTCTTGATTCAAACCTGCCTAGATCCTCATCATTTGTTTTGATGTAACACTTGCTTCCAAATATTATGAAGTGTTTGAAGGATTTTGGTCGGCCTTTCCATAATTCATAGGGTGTCTTATCATTGTTGACTCTTATTTACCCTCTGTTTATAATGTAAAAAACAGTGTAAATTGTTTCTCTCCAAAAGTTGTCTAATAATTTTCCTTCACTTAACATTGTCCTGGAAATCTCTTGTACATATCTATTTTTCCTTTCAATTACTCCATTTTGTTGAGGAGTTCTTGCAGCTACATACTGTCTTTTTATTCCATGAGTTTCACATAATTCTTCAAATTCATTGGATGTGAAATCACCTCCATTATCTAACCTTAAACATTTGATTTTCAGATCTATCTCATTCTCAACTAATCTTTGAATGCTTTGAACTTTTCAAATCCCTCAGATTTATCTTTGAGAAAGGAAACCCAATTCATTCTTGTATAATCATCAATTAGTAGCATAAAGTAATTCTATCCTTGTAGACTTTTTGTTCTTGTTGGTCCACAGATATTTGTATGCACAAGCTCCAATGTTTTGGATGTTCTATATTCCTTTATCTTGAAGCTCATCCTTGATAGTTTTCCATGCTGACATTGCTTACAAATAGTGTTTGAGGGTTTTTTTTATCTTTGGCATATCTCTTACTACTTGTTTGGTGTTGATTTTTACCAAACTGTCAAATTTCATACGGCCCATTCTTTTATTCCATAGCTAGCTTTCATCTATTTTCCCCATGAAACTTTTTTCTCCATTAATCTCATCAAGAATATATACATCGTTTGGGGTTCTAATTGTTTTTGCAACCAGCTTGCTTGAATTTGGATTTCTTATCTTACATGCTTGGGAGTCAAAAGTAAGAGTGTGTCCTTGGTCACACATATGGCTTACACTTAGAAGAATGTGTTTCAAGTCTTCAAGACTCAAAACCTTTTCTAACTTATCCCTTCCATTGTCAAGACTAAGAGTGTACTTTCCAACTATATTTGAAGTGTCATTGTCTCCAAAGGTAACAATGCCTTCATTCTTCTTCAAGGTGATAAGATTTTTTTTTTATCTCTTGTCATATGACTAGAGCACCCATTGTCAATGTACCACTTGTCCCTATTATTCTGTACACACAGTGCAGCTTGTGCGAACATGGATTTTTCTTTCTTTTGTTCCCCTTGTTCTTGATTTATTTCCATGATTGTTGGGGCATCATCTTTTTCTTTTTTTTTGAATTCACTTCTGCAGAATTTTGCTATATGCCCATAATTATTGCATTTATAACACATAATGTTATAGTTCAACAAAGAGGAAAATGAGTTGTAATTTCTCCTTGAGTATCCATAGGTATATTTGTTTTTTTAGCTCATGTAACTACCTTATGCATTTATTCAACAGTCTATTGCTTTATGAACAAAACCATTGCAAGAATAACAATAGCCAAAAAAATAATTTTGGTACATGATTGTGTGATTCCAACTTGATGGGAGAGTCTTCCTAATTATCTCCTTGTGAGGAAGATGTGTTTCCTCTGAAACATTTTGTTCTTGTTTCCTGTTGTCTTCAACCTTGAAAGGTTTTTTGAGCACATCAACATAGTTCAATTGTTTTGAAGAGGTTGATATGTCTTTATCAATTTCCTTTTTTCGCTATAACCAAGACCACTCTTGTCAAATGGTGATCTTTGACAATTTAGGATTTCATTCAAGGTTGTAGAGATCTTCTCAAATTTTATGTTGGTATTTGATATTTCCAACTCTTTTCTTGGACACAATATTTCATATTCTATATTGTTGCAGACATCTTCCTTTTCTCTTAGTTGGGCTCTTAAGACTTCTTCAATTCTCTTTGCCTCATCTACTTTATTTTTTAAGGTGATGATGATTTTTTCGGTTTCATCAGATCTTTCTTTTATACCAAGCATTTATTTTTTGTACTTCTTTAGTTGCCCCTTTTGTATACATTTCTTTTTCCTCGGTCTCTCTATTTCATTTAGAGCACATATGAGCTCTCCTTCAAGATCCACTTCTACATCAATCTTGGGGTTGTCTTCTTCTATTGAACCTGTGTTTCTATTTTCTAGGACATCAATATATTTGTCTACAACCATGAAGAGAATATCTTATGTTTCACTATCATTGTCATCAGAGGAGTTGTTTTCCTCATTAGTGTATAGATTCTTCTTTTGTTTGTAGACCTTTCTCCTCTTTTCAGTCTTTCCCTTATTGTATTTTTTGAAACTAGAATCTTCTTTTTCATTGTTATTTATGTTATTTGTATAAAGACATTTAGCAGCAAGGTGTCCTACTTCTCCACAATTAAAGCATTTAAAGGGAAGCTTACCTTTGTATTTTCATGTTCCTCTCTTGAGATTTATGACAAAGTTAGCTTCTTCTACATCTAATTCATTGTCTGAGTTGTAATTTGTTTTGTTTTCTTCTATATATATCTTCTTTGATGCCTTGAAGGTTGCTTCCTTCCTTGGTTTCTTTGTGGCTTATCCTTTTCTATCCTCATCTCATATGTAGTGAGGATTCCATGCAACTCATCCTTTGTCAGATTGTCTAGGTCATTTTGTTAGAATATTATGGATGTGCTTGTTTTACCATAGACAATATCACTATTTTCACCCAACAATAGGCCGAAGCCACCCTCCGAGCACCTTAACCTTGACATAGAATCACTCTGGAAGCAAACCCTAGGCTAGATAGCCAAACAAAGGGTGGCGCACCTTTCTCCAAGGATAGCACACCAAACAAGGGCTAATCAAATAGTCCAAACCATAACCAAGATATAGTCCAACCCAAAACGTAATTTGCTAGCTGCAGTTGTTGCAACGGCATCTCTCCTCCAAACTTGTGCACAAACTGGATAACTACAGTGCGCACAAGTGAGCTCTACAGTTCTAAGAATGCCTGCCTGAATGAAGACTGGCCTCCTGTATTTATACTAATTCTAGCTAACTGCCTAGGCCAACTTCTCATTCTGAGTGCCTATTTACTTAGTATATAATATTTCTTCTGGTCGACTTCTTCTCTTGGAGGCTAATAACCTAATACATATTATCCTCTTAAGCCGACTTGTCTTCTAGGGTTATTAGCCAACTCATTAGGGCTTCTTCTTGCTTCCCAGAATATTCTATTCTCGTTAGGTTTACACGTGGAGGTAAATACCTCCCGCGGATACCATAATATCAACACTCCATCCTAGCTATGGAGGTATTGAAGACAATGGTCTTGAGCACAAACATACCATTGAATCAGTAGCATCATCATAGTCATACAGACTATCTCAAGATTATATCATGAGCATCATCATCACAATTAATGTCATCAACTGCATCATCTCTCGAAACCATACTACATCTGAGTAATCAAACATGATGTTGGATAAGTCACTCACTCCATAGAGTGACACAAGAACCATTCTTCATATGTCCTAGAAGAATAAATGTGCTGGACCATTTTCCATCTAGGAAATCTTTGTCCATTGATCATCCATCCAGCTAATAATAATTTCCAACACAGTTGATAGTCTTCAAGGCAATCGGAACAATATCATTCAATAGAACACAACTGTGTCTATCCATAGTACTACACAACTACAATCCAGTGGTACACTACCACACCAAGTAGCACACAGATACTTGATCAATGACATATAATCACAATTAGTGGAACACATCCACCATAGTAGCATGCATCTATTGTCCAGAGACATACAGTCTCCATAATAATCATTTGATATCAACCTGCACAGAAAACATTTTTCTGATATAAACTGAATCATCTGGGCCATTCTTCCACTCACATCTGTGAGATCTGGAAGAGTATCTGCCCTCAGAAGGTAAAACATCAATGATGAGCCATCTGGACTATTATTCTCAAGCAAGGAAGAACAATTGTCCTGATTTCTAAGCCTGGACCATTCCCCACCCTGGGCCATTCCTCTGGCATTAAACAAAGTGCAACCTATAGAGAATGAGTCTGCCCTAGGGAATGCATGTCCCTAATTGTTGAACCTGGACCATTCCCCACCCTAGTCCATTCCTCCAGCACTAAACAAAGTGCAACCTAGAGAGAATGAATCTGCCCTAAGGAATGACTGTACGGACCATTTCATAAGGAAATTATTGTCCTGCACCAACCTCCAAAATGAACCATTCTTTGAAACTGCTCACAACTGCGAGCTTCGAAAGAATGACTATCCGGCGAGGCGAGCCGGTCTTCTTGAGTAACCCTCAAGAAGATAGACTGCCATAGACCATTCCTCATGTTAACCACAATGGGAAATCGATGTCTATGGTACATCAACAATCCATCGAACCATTTTCATTACGAAAATGACCGTTTGATCTAGACCATTTTTTGAACTAGAAAATGCTTGTCCATCAGAAATCTCAAACCACTTTCCGAACTACAAAGGAACTGCTCATCCTGGACTGTTTTTCAAACTGAAAAATGATTTTTCATAAATCAATAGCACATCAGTGCTCCCTCCCAACCTGGGAGTCATCTCTTCCTTTTTCAATAAGGAAGTCGTCTCCATGAGCTCCAACTTGAGCACGCAAACTCTTTCATCTTGGACAAAAGCTTTACCAAAATGTCTGCTTATCTTCTCATCTGTGGAGATATATATTGGAGAACCACTTTCTCCTTTCTGGACTTCATCATGGAGCATGTAATTCTTGATCTCAAATGTACTTCGATTTTTCTAGAACACTGGTTTTTCTCTGAAGGCTTCATATAGCTCTGATCAATAAAGTATATCATTGATGGATTCCTCTTTGGTTCTTGCTAGCTCACAACATCATGGCAAGGGTCAAACTAGAACATATCCAAGTGGTACTTCTTCGGCCATCATGAGAGTTTGTCATGGATTAGAGATCCATCATCCTAAGCTTCTGAGTAACCATTGTTATACAATATCTTTGTTATAGAAAGTCTTCATCACGCTTATGTTGTGCATTGGAGGTTCTCCACCAACTTGTCTTCTTCCATCTACATACAAGGGTCTCTTTCTGGTATACCTCAAAGCATTGAGGTTTCTCTACATACACTCTTTGTTCAATTATTCTGGAGAACAGTCTTTCCATTTATCTGATGTCAATTCCAACCTATGGATATTGCGGATGATATAATGGCTCATGTAGAAATATATCTAGTTTACTAGAACAAGTAATCATCATTGTCTTCTCCCTCCATCTGGGAGAACCTCTAGTTCTGGATCTCGCAATTCTTACATTCATAAGTCTTTCATACATTGTTCTTCATCACAACTTTTAGTACCTCTGCTTGATTGATTTTAGTGAGTTCATATCAGGCTGGTAATCTTGTGATTCTCGATACAATGACTAATTGTTCTGGCTTCTCTTTCTTTCTTGGAATCTTCATGTTCTTCCTCATGTTTCTCTTTAGATCTTGGGTCCATGGAGTTTTCTATAGATTCCATGCTCTGAAGATTCCAGCTTCTTCCTTTCATCGTAGGACCAGGGATACTTTAAGGCTTCATTTCGAAGAAGACTTCTTCTAAAGTCAAACTGAACATGTATTGTTTTTCATGGCTACTACCATGGATATATACTTTATCATCTATAATGGATCGTAGGATTATCTCCTTCCTAATCCTTTCTTCATGTATGAATGCATGCTCTTATTTTGGTAATATGAAATCAGCTCCCTCCATCTAGGAGATTCCACGCTTCCGTCTGCATCCTTATTGCCTTCTGCAAAGTTTTACAAATCTTTTTCCAATTTCCTCTTGATTGTTGACTTATTTTTGTCTTTACTTCTTCTAGGTTTCTTTCTGATTTCATCTTATCTTGCAGCTTGTCTTATAGTCACAGTGATAGTAGTCCTTATCTTATTGTTCTTCCATAAGTATAGTTTCTCTTTGAATGTATTATTTTCTAAGAAATAGATATGCAAGATATGTACCGAAAACATGGTATGTACAAGAACTATGAAGAGTATTGTTACCTTGTCTTAGAAGAAGAAGTTTGTTTTGTCCTGCTTGGCTTTCTTTGAGGGTTCTCTTTCTTCGACAAATGATGTTTCGTGTGTTTCCTTCCTTTTCTTTAACTCGGTACAATGATTCTTGTAGTGACCATACTTTTGACAATTGAAGCATTGTATCCTTGACATATCTTTCTCTTGATTTGTTTTCTTCCTTGAGCCAAACTTCTTTTTGTTCATGAAATCCTTAAACCTTGTTGTAAAGGCTTGATCATTGTAATTATTTTGGGGTTTCTCTTTTGCATTGATCCTCGATTCTTCTTGAGCACAGCAAGTCCAAAGTTCTTCAAATGTAGGATACTCCTTCCTTGTGTTCATGCTTGTGGCAAATGCATCCAACGTCTTGGGAAGACCATTGAGTACTATGTTTACCAGTTCCTTCTATGAACTGATCTCTTCAATAGCTTGTAGTTGATATCTTAAATGAGACATTCTCACAAAGTATGATGTTATGTTGTCATCATCATTCATCTTCATGTCATGGAGCTCATTCTTCAGACTCATTACTTGTTCAATGTTTATGACTGAGAAGAGGTTTGTTAGGGCATTGTACATCTTCTTTGATGAGTCAAGATGGGATATGTAGGGTATCAAGTGGTCTTTTATAGATTCCACTATGATACTCATGGCATTGATGTCACCGTCTTTGAACTTCTCCATAACTGTAATGTTATGTGGTTCCTTCTCTTTTCCTTCTTCAAACTCTGGTTCCACGATATTTCCTTTCACGATATCCAGCACTTTATTCTTGGCAAGGATGAGATCAATCCTTGTCTTCCATGCTCTGAAGTTAGAAGATCCATCTAACTTGTTTTTTGAATTCATAGAGTAAGTCATGGCTGCTTTGACTTGGTCAACCCTAGATTTGACCAAAAACTCAAACTTGACGTCTTGGCTTGCTGAGAGTACCAGGAGATGTGCTAGGCTAGGGTGCACTGGTCTATCCAGAAATTAGGTCAATCCCTTCACTTAAGGTGCCTCTATGAGAGGGTTATGGTTTCTGCAACTGCACCTACTAGTAACCCTAGCGGCAGTGCTTTGGTGACTGCTCCTGCTAGAAACCCTAGCAACAGTTCTTCAACAAGCTTAATATCCTTATGGATATGCTTCCTTTTAGTGGTTAGACTGAATGAAGGAGGTGTGGGCCCATAACTTGTTAGAATATTATGGATGTTCTCATTTTACCATAGACAATATCACTATTTTTACCCAACCATAGGCTGAAGCCACTCTCCGAGCACCTTAACCTTGACAGAGAATCACTCTGGAAGCAAACCCTAGGCTAGATAGCCAAACAAAGGGTGGTGCACCTTTCTCCAAGGATATCACACCAAACAAGGGCTGATCAAATAATCCAAACCATAACCAAGAGATAGTCCAAGACAAAATGTAATCTGCTAGCTGCAACAAATGCAACGACAACTCTCCTCCAAACTTGTGCACAAACTGGCTAACTGCAGTGCGCACAAGTGAGCTCTGTAGTTCTGAGAATGCCTGCCTGAATGAAGACTAGCCTCCTGTATTTATACTAATTATGGCTAACTGTCGAGGCTGACTTCTCATTCTGGGTGCCTATTTACTTAGTATATAATATTTCTTCTTCTCTTGGAGGCTAATAACCTAATACAAATTATCCTCTTAAGTTGACTTGTCTTCTAGGGTTATTAGCCAACTCATTAGGGTTTCTTCTTGCTTCCCGGAATATTCTACTCTCATCAGGTTTACACGTGGAGTTAAATGCCTCCCGCAACTACCATAATATCAACACGTTTATTTCTTCATTGGCAGATATCTTAGGATTAAATCTTGAGGGAAGTAACCTAAGCACTTTTTTCACAATTATGGTTTCTTTAACCTCTTCACCCAATCCTCTGATAGTGTTGAAAATCTCATCCATACGAAGAAAATAGGTTGTAATACTCTCTTCTTCGGTCATCTTAAGGGTCTCAAATTGTCCTCTATGGGTTTGTGATTTTTCCTTCTTGACCTTGTCATCGCCTTAATATATTTTTCATAAATTGTCCCATATCTCTTTTGCTAAAGTAAAAATGCATGACTTTGACAAATTTTGAATCTTCTAGACTGTTCAGAATTGTACTCATGGCCTTAGAATTATTTTCATTGAGCCTCTTTCCAATTATATCTTCAAGTGGAGTTATTGGAGCTATGTAATTGTTCTTAACTTCACTCCAAATGTTGAACCCAAGTGTCATCAAATAATGTTTAATTCTTATTCTCCAAAATGCATAATTTGATCCATCAAATAATGGAGCTTTGTTTTTAGAAAAACCTCCATGTCTATCCATGTGTGTTGTGGGGATTCACCTTCTAGTGGTTAGACTATTCCTGAAGGAACCCGCTCTTATACCAATTGTTGGCACACTTATTTATACTGAGAGGGGGGTTGAATCAGTATAGGACTAATTTTACTTTTCTTACAATATTTATCAATTTATTATTTCACCAACCATGAAAAAAATTAATGAGAAATGTATATACAAGCATACAATCTATAGTACATAGAGATTTAACATGGAAACCCAATTGGGAGAAAACCACAACACTTATCTTTATAAAATCATGTAGGCACCAACTTACTGTTACAATATTTGTAGGAGCCAACCTGCAAGAGACACCAATATCCTCAACTGAGCACCAACTTAGCAATGCCTATAGGCACCAACCTACAACTATAATTTTTGTAGGAGACACCAGTCTCCTTAGCTGAGCACCAACTTAGTAATCACTATAGGCACCAACCTACAACTGCAGTGAACCAACCTGCTAGAGACACCAACCCCCTTAAACTATCAACAATACCAAATTATCTATTTACTTCAAGCTTTCACCTACACAAATATGTTGCTCTATCTCTGTTGTCACAACACTCTTCACCAGTTCACAATCTACATGACTTCAGATGTTCCTCTGACCTTGCACCTCCCAGCCACCCTTAGATGATAACATTTCCCTCTCTTTCATTCTCTCACACCCTTAGACCTCGGAGCTTCACTTCCTCATCTTTAAACTTCACACTCATTGAACTAGATTTGGGCACAGTTATTTATAAATTGAGCC
>ML777572.1:333885-383955 GCA_009831015.1 Picea engelmannii
CTTGGACAATTTTGTTTACGTGTTATGAAATAAAACCTAGCCAAAAATTCATCACAGATTGCAACATAAGATTGTTTATATCTATTCTCCCATAGGGCACTGAAATACACATGGAAAACTAATTCTAAGACATGCCAACTTAACCCCGGCCTTGGAAATACATTTATGGCACAAATTGCATCTAATAGATATGAATCCATGAAGAAGCAAGGGGTTTCTCCTACTTTTGATTTATGTGCATACTCAACCCTAATGCTCAATTGTTTATAGATATGGCACCCCAATTGAAGACGCTTTAGGATTTGCCTACTATATAGGCCAGGGGAATCCAATGTTATAAGAACTTGGAGTGGTCCTTTTCTCTGTACAACCGACATATCAGGGCCATGAGGAATATATATGGTTCTCTCACGTTTATAGTGTTATACCATTTGGATGCCTTGTTCACATTTTTTTTGTCTTCTTTCCACCAGGATGCCAAAAGATTACAAGTGTTGTTTTGTTCAAAGAAATTAACCACAAAGTCAATGTTAAGTCTAAATTCGGGTTCCCTGAGTTCGTAATATTTTTTTGCCTCCATTGGAAAGAAAACACCAACACATTGGTCATTCACATCATTAATCATGCACTTGTCAACCTGAATATGATTAATTATCAATTCTAAGGTTTCTATGCAAGGTAGAAATGGGGTTCTGGAATCTACCATGTACATGGATGATAATTTTATATTATGGAAAACATGGTCATCCAAGACTCTTACTTTCAGGTCTCTATGAGAGGTGAATTCCAGGAAATCATCATGGTTAATTTTATTGTACAGTTTGAGCCAGGTGGGCATAGGTACCTTGGTTGTCATGCTTGTATATGTATATTTGTAGAGTGGTGGTGGAGTTGGTGGCTTCTTTTGTGACATTTTGATTACAGGCTCCACCTTGGGTGTGAGCTCCAATTCTCCAAAAACCACAGGACACAAAGCTTCTCCAACCATGATCTTCTTCCCCTTTGGTATCTGTAGTGACTTACAAGTCATTAATCTTCGAGGAGGCATGTTTCTTGCAAAAATAAAAGACAACTTAGCTCATTCTTCCATCTGTTACAACAACACTAAAAGAAAATATTTCACATTAGAGCCAAATACCCGCGAAAGATGAAGTTTCATGGTTCAGTACTTACGAGCGTCGAGATTCACATAAAGCTCGACAACAATTAGCTTTGAGCGAAACACCTAGTTACATGAGAATATTTCATAGAAAGAAGGTCTCAACTGCACTATGCAAACATTGACAAGCTACTCAAACCACATCCAATCCAAATAATGTTTTTTTTTTATCAGTTCCATCTGGATTTACCACAGTCGAGTACACCAAAATCTTCATGGATCTCCAGGGATTAAATACATTTTCAACTCCATAATTTGAGGTTAATGAAATATGCAAATTGGTGGTGTGAATGGACATTAGGTTGGTTCATCAGTGATTTCAAACAATGATGGGTTGGCACACATGATCGACGAGATCGGGGATCAGGGCTTGCTCCTGTGCTCTATTTAAAATGGTGGTCGTTAATGTTTGGTCACAAATCTCGGTGTGGAGGAGTTATATGTTTGCATAACTTTCTCAACGAATTTTCAAGGTAATGATGTTGGGATAGTGATCAAATCACTTGAAGTTTGGGGGCTCCTCTCAGCTAATATGGCTAATTCAGATAGGTCAAAATTATGAAAGGAGTGTCAGGTGGATGACCCATGATGCAACAAATCATGTCATTAATCGATCATCGGCGAGCATGTTAACGTGTAGAAATGACCAGTCTATGGTTATGGTTAGTGGATGTCGACAATCAACGATTTGTGAGTATACGCGTTAAAGTGTAGTCCATGATCTTGGTCTGTCGATGTCGGTGGGTCACTAGAAATCGACGATTGAAAACTCGTGGGAGTCGGCGTACTTGCACTTACCAACTCACCGATTACCGATTTAACATCAATGTCGTTGATCCCCAACTTATTCCTCTCATTATTTCTTGTCATCTCACTAAGTGTTTCGATGGCCGATGTGACTTGTTTGTGGTGACATGGATCTTGACATGGCATGATCGAAGTGATGCAGCGGACGTGGCCTGACAACTTGGCATGGTGACTTGGATTACTCAGGTGACGCGTCAAAGTGTCATGTTCTGTGGTTGATTGATGCACAATTCCAACGTGGCTAACAGAGTGGAAATATAAGTGCTTACATGGAAAATGAAGAAATGAGGTGATGTGTCCTATACCTACGTGGTTGTATGTCGTGTTCTCCCAGGGTGAAGTCTTACCCTAAAAATTGACAGTTGGTATGGCCTCTCGAGTTGATCAGATGATCACTCTCTCGAGGGAACTTTATTTTTCTACATTAGCATCAAGCTTGTCCTCAGCATATTTTTCTAAGTGCGTTAATGGGCATCAACAACCGATGTAACATTAGTGTCAATGAGTGCCTATACTCACTGCTTATCATTGCGCACTTTTTTATTGAGATGGTCGACACCCGAAATTTATTGGCATCAACATTCCAAAGGGGAGACTGTCTTATATGGATCACCTATATGAAATAACTACTGACATCTGATATTCATCGGCGTCGGCCTTCTTAAGAGATGATCGTTGGAGATCGAGGAAAAATCAATTTCGACAAGAAAATTTGATAATTGGGAAAATGCTAAGTGTCAAAAACCTTCCCTTTTTAGTGTTTACACCATCTATCCTTCTCTCTATTCTAGTGATCATTCATACTCAGCTCAGGACTCGTTTACGATAATTACAACAAAGAAACAAAACCCAAAAAATTAGGCATGTTCATGTGAAAATCGCAACATTTGGACGAAATTAAAAGAAAGTGGTACTCCATTTTTTTTTGAAATTTTGAGGGTCTGTTCAGTGCTCAACACTATGAATGAGTTATTTGTTGCATTCTTGTTCATTTAGAGTATTGTAGATGCATTTCATTGTGGGTGTTAGAATTTGGTAAAAAATGTGAATTAAATTGTAGCTGGTAAGCTACAACCAACAAATTAGCTGTAAAATTTCGATATTTATATGTATATTTCACAAGTATCATTCCCTAGATGAGATGGGAGATGTTACTTTATGGTATCAAAGAAAATGGTTGCAACACTAGCCTATAGGATCCTGCTACATGACAACTGAAGTCATTTGACTCAGATTTTTGTTTGGGGTAAAAATTATTTTTGCTTCAAGACAGTGTTGGAGGAGGAATTTTGTGGTTTAATGTCATGGAAACCATGTTTAGGGAAATTCCTCATGGCCCTGGATTTCCAAAAAACCATCATTTGCTTGAATTGAAAAATCAAATCAATAGTTATGCCTCCTAGAGCAACAGTGCATAGGAGTCGTTGATCGCACCACGCGATGGATTCCCAGTCGTTGATCTATGAAGGGAGTTGTTTATCCTACATGCAAGGGACACTGTTAGATAGGATGGTTTATAAGCAAGAGGCAAACCTTTGTTATTTGTGCATGAATCATGGATAGTCATGGAACCTTACAAATCCCGCACGCTATGTAAATTTTGGCTATTGGAACCCCACGAAAAAGTGTGTTCATAGGATCGAAAGGGTTGTTGATGTTGGCGTGTGTGGAGGTTTTTTGGTGGGCCAATGGCTCAATAGGTTGATGGCATGGTGCCCTAGTGTTGGATCAAAATAATTTGGATGGAAGTTGTGTGGGAGTAGTTGGTGGGTCGATGGGTCGGTGCCCATGTAGCCCAATATAACCAGTAGGTCAAATCAAACCAGTGTCGTGACCTTTTGGTCAAAGTTGCATGCGATAGGTCGATGCCTCAGTCGTCCGATATGCCTGATATATCAGATCGAACCAGAATTGTTGGGAGAGATGAAACGATGTAGAGTGCGGTAATCGATGGCTTGGTAGGCCAATGCCCCTGTGGTCCAATATGTTGATAGTCTGATGGACTGGATCAGAGTCGAAGTTATTTGAGGTTGTAAGGGAAATAGGTTAGTGCTCGATGGGTCAATTTTTCGTTATTCCCGATGGTCCGATAGACCGAATCAGACCAAGGTTAATTTTTTCGAAGGTGTTCACAAGGTGTCCTAATGGGTCGATCCCCGGTGGATCGAACCAACATTCAACCAAAGTTTGGAAAGGAGAAGGGAAGTGTTTACCCTGGTGTCTACTGGTTTGATGGCCCGGTGACCAAGAACAAAAAAAAGTGCCATAACAACAAATAAACAATCAAAATATCAACAAATTCTAATGTTTTTTAAGGTCAGAAACTTACAGGCCATTTTTGAAGGCCTAAACAACATTTTTAGGAAATCAAATTTGTATAACAATGTTTGTTCTTGCAGGACACATAGATTCTTCTTCTAAAAAGATAGAAATTGGAGAGAGTTTTCTAGCAAGCTAAATTGTGTGCCAAATAGAGTTTTTATGAAGAAGTTACAACCAAAACAGTCAAGGATAAATTCAATATCGGGTTTCTTTTAGAAGGCATAACTCCTAGCCCAACAATCAGTTTGGGGCTCAAGAGTAGTCCATGGAAATCTTAGGGGTTGTAAAAGTCATCTTTAAAGCCAAATTTGAGTTCTAGGTACCTAAAAATGTGTTGGCAGGGAAAGAGCACACTTGTAGCATACATCACTAAAAAGGGGAAAATGGTCAAAACTTCTAAAGACCATAACTTTCTGCTTGGACATTAGAATTGGGAAAATGAATAGTCAATGGAAATGTCTTGAGGAGGAGAATTCAAATATTAACCTAAAAAAATATTTTGAGAAGGAAAAATTTACAGTCAATTCAAGGAAGAAAAATGTATGCATTCTTTTCCAAAATTGCATATGTATTTATTTTTGTCTAACAAAAAATTGTTTGCATGTAATTTTTCTGTAGAGTTTAGAGTTTTAGAAAGACAATTTTTGTTTTTTTGTATGAGAACCACAACAATGGAAGATGTCCAAGGGTCGTACATTCATGAAGAGGAATTCATAGGTTTGCATATCAGCATGGGAAATGTTGAGAGCGAGTCTAATGGAAGAAGAGACAAGAAAGAGCTTGTAACTATGAGAAGCCTACAAAGAGAAGTGCAAAGTTATAGGACTAATAATGAGAATATCATGAAGGCTCGGGAAGAGATGTCTCAAAGTTTGAACATGTTGTAAAAGTAAGAGAAGAAAGAATCCAGCACCAAGCAAGAATCTAGTGCTAGACAAGTGACAACATCCAAATCCCATAGCAAGAGGGATGAGCATGGGAATGACAAATAGTCAAGGAACAGGAGAAGACGCCATCATTCCCATGGAAAACACTAGGAAATATCATGCAAGTTCAGGGCTAGGTAGAAGCCCAAGTGTGTCTCATGTCAGGAGATAGAGGAGAAGTCCTGAGGGAGACATATTGTAAGGTGAACTCGGGAAAATAAAGCCACCTACTTTTAATGGTGAGCATAGAAAGGGAGAAGAGGCTGAGGCCTGGTTGTTGGAAATGAAGAAATATTTCTAGTTGCATGATCACCCCTCAAGGGAAGAAACAAGAATTGCAATCTACCACTTTCAAGGAAAGGCAACTATGTGGTGGGATCGGCTTAAGAAAGCCAGGCATCTTGATGAAAAGAGAGTCTCATGGAGGTAGTTCAAAGGATATTTGCAAGAGAAATAATTTTCTGAGCATTACTATGAGAGAAAAATGAAAGAGTTCTTTGAACTCAAATTAGGAAGCATGACAATGGATGAATATGAGAAGAGGTTCATTGAGTTCTTGAAGTATGTGGAGTTCATAAAAAATGAGAAGGTCAAAATCCAAAGGTTTCTTAGTGGGTTACCCTCCTTCTACTATGACAAGATACAATATGATAACCCCAAGACTTTGGAGGAGACCATAAGGAGAGCAAAGCATCTTTATGAGTAGAGTAGAGGGAGGTCAGTATTCCAAAATACTTGGAATGACAAGATGAAAGGAAAGAGGGATCAAAGGAAAAAAGGCTTTAAGCCACCCTTTTTCAAGAACAACTCCCAAGAAAATCAGCAAGGACAGACAACCCAAAATGAGCACAAGATAGGATATTGTTTTGGGAAAAGGCCAAGGAAACAACCTATACAATGTTGGGGATGTGAGGGGAATCACTTATATAGGGATTTCCCTCACAAAGGAGAAGGGATGAGAATTTTACAAAACATTCAGGAGGTTGAAATAGTGGAAGACATGGGAGGAAGCAGGCCAAGGATTTATGCAGCCTTGGATAAGAAGCAAGCATAATATCAGTCCCCCATGATTGAGGTGAAAGGTAAGATCAATAATCATCCCATATCAATTTTAATTGATTATGGATCTAGCCATAGTTACATAAACTCTAATATTATTGAAATATTTCACTTACAGAGTAAGCATAAGAAATCGTGGTTCATTCAATTAGCCACGGGGGCTAAGAGAAAGATCAATGAGTTGGTTAAGGATTTTCCAATAGACATGAATGGACTCAACACAAAGGTAGATGTGAACATCATACCTTTGGGTTCATATGACTTTCTAATTGGCATGGATTGGTTGGAAAAAAAACCATATTGTCCTATACTATTACAACAAGACAATAACATGTCTTGATGAGAAAGGACAACAAGGCAAGATTCAAGGCATTCCAAGGGTTGTGGTTGTTAGATAATTTTTAGCCATGCAACTAAAAAAGAGTTTCAGGAAGGGATATCAAATTTTTGCAGCCCATGTGGAAGAGGCAGCTAGAGATAAAGTGGCAAGTCTCTAAGACCATCCAATATTAAAATATTTCAAAGATGTTTTTGAGGAAATCCCAGGATTTCCACCAAAGAGAGACATTGATTTCTCTATTTCTTTGGTTTCAAGAGATGCCTCGCTTTCCAAGACACCTTAAATAATGGTCACACCATAATTGAAAGAGTTGCAAATGCAGCTAGAAGAACTTTTGAAGAAGGGGTATATACGTCCAAGTGTGTCACCTTGGAGAGATCCAATTCTTTTTGTGAAAACAAAGGATGGAACCTCAAGGTTGTGTATTGATTTTAGATAGTTGAATAAGGTCACTATAAAGGACAAATATCCTTTACCAAGCATTGATGATTTATTTGATCAGCTGAAAGGTGCAAGGATATTTTCCAAGATTGACTTGAGATCAGGTTATCATCAAGTGAGAATAAAAGAAGAAGACATCAACAATAAAATGTTCAAAACAAGATATGGGCATTATGAATTCACGATAGTGCCATTTGGACTATCTAATGACCCAGTTGCTTTTATGTGTCTAATGAATGGAGTGTTTAGGGAGGACCTAGACAAGTTTGTAATTGTTTTCTTAGATGATAATCTTGTCTACTCTAATTATGAGGAGGAGCATGAGAATCATTTAAGAATGGTGCTAAAGTTTTTAAGGGAGCATAAATTGTATGCCAAGTTAAGTAAGTGCATATTTTATCAAAATAAGATTCACTACTTGGGGCATATTATTTCAGTAGATGGGATAGAAGTTGGTCCCGAGAAGATAGAATCCATTAGAGGATGGATAGCACCAAGAAATGTGACAAAGTTTAGATCATTTATGGGCCTTGTTGGTTACTACCGAAGATTCATAAAGGGGTTTTCAAAGATTGCAAGCCCAATCACTTCATTGCAAAAGAAGGGAGTGAAATTCGAATGGACTCCAAAATGTGAAGAAATTTTTCAAAAGTTGAAAAACATTTTGACAAGTGTGCCCACATTAAATATTACAGATCTAGATGAAGACTTTGTGGTGTGCACGGATGTGTGCAAGGAAGGGCTCGGTGGATTCCTCAGTCAAAAGGATCATGTGGTATGTTTTGAATATAGAAAACTAAAGGAGCATGAGAGAAAGTATGATACTCTTGATTTAGAGTTAGCAGCCATTGTGCATGCATTAAAATGTGGAGACATTACCTCATGGGGAAGAGTTTTGAGCTAAGAGCAAACCACTATGGTCTGAAACATTTATTTGGACAGCCAACACTAATGCCAGGAAAACTATATGGCTCGAGTTTCATAGTGAATTCGACTTTGAAATTAAACATATAAAGGGAAAAGAAAATCAGGTGATTGATGCACTCAGCAGAAGAGCTCATGAAGTCCATGTTTCAACCATCAGCATGTACAGGACATATTTGAAGGATAAAATTCTTGAAGCAACAAATTCAAATCAACTTTATTTTCAAATAAAAGAAAACTTACAATAGAGCAATTTACAGTAGAAATTTAGAAATTATGAATTGAGAGAGGATGGGATCCTCTTTTACAAGGACAAGGTGTATGTACCAAATTCCATGGAGCTGAAAAATATCATGCTGAGAGAAATGCACAATGTGCCATATGCTAGGTACCCAAGATATCAGAAATCCATTATAGCTATAAGGATACTTTTGACCGGGGATGAAGAAAGAAGTGGCTAACTACATAGCCCGGTGTCTAGAGTGTCAAAAGGTAAAGACATAGCACAGACCTCTAGCAGGCTTGTTGCAGCCATTGCCCATTCTAGAATGGAATTGGGAAGTGGCAACGATAGATTTTATTACAATTTTTCCCAGAACAATGAAGCAACATGATTCCATCATGGTGGTGGTGGAAAAATTGACTAAGGGAACGAATTTTATTCTCGTAAAGACAACACACAAAGAAACAAACATTGTAGATATCTACATGAAGGAAGTTGCTAGGATACATGGAGTGCCTAAGGAAATAGTTTCAAATAGAGATTCCAAGTTTACATCCAAATTTTGGCAAGGTTTGTTCAAAGGCTTTGGGACAAATATGAATCTTAGTACAACATACCATCCAGAGTCAGATGGGAAAATAGAGAGGACCAATAGGATAATTGAAGACATTCTTAGGATGTATGTGATGGATCAACCATCAAAATGGGAATACTATATCCACTTAATGGATTTTGCTTATAATAATGGGTATCAAGCCTCATTAAAAATGAGTCCATTTGAAGCTTTGTATGGCATAAAGTGTAACACACCAATGAGTTGGGATAACCCAGCAGACAAAGTTATCATTGGGCCAGATTTTTTAAAGGAAATGGAAGAGAAGATGAAAAAGATCATGCAGAACTTAAAGGCTTCCCAGGACAGGCAGAAGAGCTATGCAGACAAGAATAGAATTTTCATAGATTTTAAAGTGGGTGAACATGTTTTCCTAAAAGTGAAAACAAAAAGAAGTTTGATAAGATTAGGTTGCTGCCAAAAGTTGGCAGTGAGATATTGTGGGCCTTTTGAAATATTAGAAAATATAGGGTCATTTGCATACATGTTAGCATTTCCTGCATCCATGAGAGTGCATAATGTTTTTCATGTATAGTTATTAAAGAAATATGTGCCTGACCCTAACCACATAATTGATTGGACTATGATCCAAGTGGAAAATGAAGGGGATTTTCGAGTGGAACTAGTATGCATCCTAGATAGGAAAGTCAAAGTGTTGAGGAACAAATCCATAGGGTTGGTAAAATCTCAATGGACCTGTTACAGTCCTGAAGATGCAACATGGGAGCATGAAGAAACTATGCAGGAGGAATACTTGCAAATTTTTGCCAACTTTAAAGAAAATAGGAATTGAAAATGAAAGACTCCATTTTGGGGCAGCTAGAGCTCTAGAACCACATCCCCAATTCTTGGGTACATGCACTCATAGCTCTGATAGAATAATGGTGCAACCTAATGGACTAAAGGCGGTGAAGGGGGTACATTCCTTGGGTCAGCAGGTTGAGAAGAACGAGATATTTTGGTTGGGACTTCTATTGGAGGGTAAAAATTGCAAAATTTTGTTTTATTTTCTGAATATTATTATGTGATTTTATATATGTTTTTTGGTATAGTGTTATGAATCGAGGATGATGCACAATTGTAGGGGAGGGGGAATGTAACATCCCCACTATAATCCCTAATTTAATTAATGCATAATGTAGATATCATTATGGTTATGGCCAAGAAATGTATTATGTGAAATCTATTTTCTAAATTTTAATAAATATAATGTGATACCAGCTGCTGAGAATATGGATAGAGATGGGGGTTGAGTTTTTCCACAAGAGAAGAGAGTGTCTAAAAGAGGGGGTCCAAAGGGAAATGGTTTATGGGTATTAATCCAAACCCAGTTTTCTAAATTTATTTATCATTGGGGAAAACTTCTAATTTATGTTTGAATGTATGAAAGCCTAATCATTAAAACTCATGTAAGAAGGTGGGTGTGAGAGTCACGTCCCATAGTTATTGGAAAGCATGGAAAAGAAGCAATCAACATTTGGAAGAGTGAGTAGTCAATGGTCTTGGGAAAATAGAGGAAATGTGTATGGGTTGTTACATGAGATTTTACACATTGAGTTGGGTATGAACAACAATTAGGGGAGCAAGGAAAAGAGCACTAGAACTGGAGCAAGGAGGCTAGGTGAATTTAGGAGCATGTTGGAGTGTTTGGGAGTGTATTTGGAGTTGGAAATTGAAGAATTGGGTTGTTAGGCATGAAGAGTGAACTCCTGGGTGAGTTGCATTGTAACAACAAGTGTTGTTGTTGGTTAATGATAGTTTTCCTAATAGTGATTCCCTTGAGTTCCCAGTAGAGAGATTCCTAGCCACATGATCCAGAGAGGCCCTAATAAATTAATGGGATGCCCAATGGATTGAAAGTAGTGAAGGGGTACATTTCTTGGGTTGGACAGGTCAAGAGGAAGAGAGCTCGAGGTAAATCCGGGATAGTTGTAGGAGAGTATCATTGGGTTGTGTGTTAGTGAGATGTGAGTGGGTTGTGAGAGGAACCCTTCTCTTGTGGATTCCTATCCCTATCTTGGAGGTGACTTGATGTTGATATTTAGAACAACAGGTATATGGTTGGGTGAAACGTCCTTCTGAAGTAGCTGGTTGCATAAATGTTTTATAAAGATAAGTGTTTATCTATTTTATGAGTTATTTACTAAGTTTAATTGTTGTTGCTTAATTTGTGTATGTGAATGGTTTATTGTTGTTGTGAATGAGTTATTTGTTGCATTCATATTAATTTAGAGTGTTTTAGATGCATTTCATTGTGGGTGTTAGAATCTGGTAAAAAATGTGAATTAAATCGTAGTTGGTAAGCTACAATCAACAAATTAGCGGTAAAATTTCAATCTTCATATGTGTATGCCACATGTAGTGTTCCCTAGATGATCTACGGGACGTTACAGGAATATATCATGGTCTTTGATCTGCTCGCTTCCCATCAAAACACACAACACGACCTCAAATCTCAGCAACCGTCCGATCTGTCTTGGATTCAATATTGACCGTTGATCTGGTTCCGCAAACATCAGGACCATCGGGCTCACCGGCCCACCGATCTCTCAGGGCTTCAAACTCATGCCTTCAAGTTGTTTTCCCTAATCTAGTATGTCACTTGGATATCGGTGCATCGAGCTCATTGGGCCACCAGCCCACTGGGCCTTTAACTTTGCATCTCAACAGTTTCTTATGATCTGGTATGCCACTTGACAATCGACCCACTGGGCTCATCGAGACACCAAGATTTAACACTGCACTACTCCTTCGATCTTCCGATATCTGATATGTCAGTATACTGATGTGGCATATGACGTGATCTCCATGTAGACCACTTCCACACATACTAGATGATGTGGCACTGGTACATGACCACTAACGTCATCACATCCTCTAGCCATGTTCAGACACTATGCTAACTCGACATTAGTACATGGCACTGACGTGGCTACTTTTGTGGCTCTACCATGGCTTCAATGTGGTTCTTTTCATGGCACTAAAGTGTCATCACCAACGGCCCACTAGGGCACTGACCTACCGATCCCTCGATACTTTAACATTGCCTTTTCACTCATCTTCCCCGATTCGATTATGGAACCTTATCTACGGAACCTTTTTTTGACGGATCCAATCACCTTGCGCTACACGTATCGCCTCATCACCAGACTACTAGGTGATCGTCCCACCAACACTTCAAGACTTCAACTTTGTGCTTTCACTCTGATCTCTCGATCTTCGATATATTGGGCCCCACAACTGGGTCATCGGACAACTAGGCCCCCGAAAACTTTGCTAAATCATTCATTTGCCCCATAACATAAAAGTTAACAATGTGTGTAGGGTTCTATGACTTTCCCTTTTTCATTCAAACTATATGACTTAACCTTTTCATTATAAACCCATCGAAATCATTTTTCCTTGTGGATGTGGGATATTGTCTTTTCTCATATTTTCTTCAATATGGTTAACTGGGCCATTAGGTTCTCCTTTAACAGGCCCATGGTTCTCATGCACCTTCAACTCACTTGATGTGCCTCCTCAATCTTGTCCCTATGTTCTTCTTCAACGAGGTCATCTCGTCTATCTTCCATTCACCATTTCTCTTCAAGCTTATACATCTTGAACTCATTTCACACACAATTATCTCATCAACGCACAGAAAAAATTATGATCTCCCCCTACCTTTGACATCAATGTCAACAATTTTCAACAAGTAGGCAATGCCAATACCAAATAAGAAGTCATATATAATTTTCGGGTTTTTCTCAAACCGCCCAGTCGAAATGAAATCTCATTTGAAATAAGTTGGCCCCGATCAATTAGGTTGTCTTCATGAACAACAAAATGAAGAATATAATCAATATGTTTCAACACAAAGGTCATGGACTCCACTCCAATTATACGGGAAAACAACCAGGTGAATTATTTATAGGGGTATTTTAAAGAACTTACCTCAACTTGAGAGGAACTATTATCAACTCTCGAGGTGGCGAGATAGCTCTCAAGGAGCTTTGTTCCTCCTAAGTGTTCCTTAAGAAATGCATCGTCTTTCTCATTCTTGAACTGCATGGTGGGTTTTGGGAGTCACAACATTCTTGTGAAAATTGAATCAGTCAAGGAGATGGGAAAGTTCCCCTAAAATTGAATTATTCTTCTTTCTGTATCGAATTTGTCTGCATACCAGAGAACTATTTCTTTGAATTCCATCACCTCAAGCACACAACCAACCAATTCTATGTCTGAGCTCCAAAATTGGTTTGCTTCCTTCTCGGTGGGAGGAATAACCGTGTACCACTTGTAAGCTTGCAACCACTGGAACTCGTGATATTCTCATTCAAGATTGTTAAGTGTATCTTTGCAAGATAAGCCCTTTCTTCTACTTGACATATCTTTACACTGCTTTCTCTTCTTATGAACATGTGGCACTACTATTGATATAACATTTTTACATCATGGCATATTAACCCTTAATTAAATTTACCATGTATTGCCTTGATTTTTAACCACCATAGCTCTTATTTAAAAGTTGTTGGCTTGCACGGTAAGATTTAGAATTTATTAATCCCCCAGGGGGCAGCTCAATTATCAAGTGTCATGATATGAAGTGTTATATTCGATGAGGTTTTGAGTTCTAATCCCCATGATTTACCCATGCTTGCAGAAGGGGCATATGTATGGCCCCTGGAGGTTATAGTGGTAGCAGTCGGAATCGACCCCGTGTCACATGAGTGCAAGACCGACCAAGTTGTCGATTCTGCCAGATACAAAAAAAAAAAAAAAAAAAAAAAGATTTAGAATTTATTACAAATCTTTACAAAATCTTCGCCACTTAAATAACGATATTAGGTTGACACAAGTGGCATCTAATGTGGTGGAGGGGAAGTAAATTCCATCAGGAATGGTGATGTGATGTTGGAAAGCACGAAAAATTATTAAATATGGAGGTGCAAAAAGGGAAATGGAAAGTGCAATATGGTAAATGCGGGACACGAGACATGGGAAACAAAAAAAGGTAAGAAGGGAGGAATCCCACATCCACAATGATAAACTAAACTAAGTATCAGAAGAGGTTGTTATGTAGGTTACAAAATTGAATGGGAAGTTCTGGAGAATGTAGGATTGTGAGTTGTGGGACACGGGCATGAGGGAAAAAGGTAAGTGGAATAGAGGGTTGTCCCACATCCACGATGATGAAAATAGACAAAGTATAAAAGTTAGACAGTGCAATTTGGAGGATACAGAAGTATGAAAGGTCATTTTGAGTGCAACGCATTTGCAAATTGTGGGACATGGACATTTGTGGGACAGGGATGGATTGGTCTCCCACAACAGGACTCCTGAAACACATAAAAATGACTAAGTATTGGATTTGTGAAAAGTGGCTAAGTAAAGAATTGTTGGTTTGCGAGTTTGCAAACCTGGAAACTTGATGGTAGCCTAATCCACAATTCGCATTTCAAATAGAAAAATGATTAAGTGAAGAAAAAACAAAGAATATAGGAACAAAAGGAAAAAGACTAAGGATGAATATGTATGCACCAACGTACGTCAACGAATGTAGATCAACAAGCACCTACACTTGATGGAGAGCATAAAAAGGTGAAGATGATGAAGCATGGTTGTTGGGCATGGGAAAGTATTTCCATTTGCATAGCTACTCATCAAACCTTGAAGCAAGAATTTCTATTTATCATCTTCAAGGGAAGGATTCCATGTGGTGGGACCACCGAAAGTAGGTCAAGCATATTGATGAAAAGAATTTTTCTTGGAAGTAGTTCAAGAAATACTTCTAGTAGTAGTACTTGTCCAAGCATTATTATGACAAGAAAATTCAAGAATTATTTGAGCTTAAGCTTGGAATCATAACCATGGGGAGTCTGAGAATAAATTCTTGGAGATTTTGAGGTATGTGGGTTTCATCAAAGATGAAAAGGTGAAAATTTAGAGGTTCTTGAGTGGAATACCCTCTTTCTACAGTGATATGTTCAATTTGATGAGCCCAAGATTTTGGAGGAATCCCTAAGGAAATCCAATTATTTGTTTGAGAAAAACAAGGGAAGGCCAACATTTCAAAAATGTTGGGATGACAAGAAGAAGAGCAAGATTGATCCATGGAAGAAGGGATTCAAGACACCTTTCTTCAAAAATATCTCACAATCATATCATCATGGGAAGCAAGCACAAAATGAGCCTAAGATCATGGACTCTTTTGGGAAGAGGCTAATATACTAGGAGATCACATGTACAAGGATTGTCATTACAAGGGAGAGGGAATGAGGATTGTTCACAACATCCAAGAGAATGATATAGTGGAAGACATGGGAAAATTCATGTTAAGGATTTATGTAGCCTTGGACAACAAGCAAGCATAATACCAATCTCATATGATTGAAGTAGAAGGTAAGATTGATAATAAGCCTATAGTCATTTTGATTGCTTATGGAGATAGGCATAGTTATATAGATCCTAATTTGGTTGATAGGTTAAAATTGAAGAGATGCAAACATGAGAAGTATTGGTTGGTCCAGCTAGCCACTGGAGCTAAGAGAAGGCTCAATGAGCTAGTTAAGGATTGTCCAATGGACATGAATGGAGTCAGCACAAAGGTAGATTTGAACATCATACCTTTAGGTTCATGTGATGGCTTGATTGGTATGGATTGGTTGGAAAAACATCATGTTATACTAGATTGCTACAATAAGGAAGTCACTTGGTTTGATGAGGAAGGACAACAAAGGAAATTTCAAGGGATTCCAAATCCTATATCCATCAAAGAAATTTCAGACATGCAATTGAAAAAGAGATTTGGGAAAGGGTGTTATATTTGTGCAACCCATAAGGAAGAGATGGCCAAGGATAAACTACCAAGTATTGAAGACTGTGTAGTCCCGAAGGAGTATGAAGTTGTGTTTTGGGAGATATCAAGTTTGCCACCAAACAGAGAGATTTATTTCACTATTGATTTGATTCCTGGGGTTGCCCCAATGTCCAAGACTCCCTACAAAATGAGCACATCGAAGCTGAAAGAGTTATAAATGCAACTAGAAGAAATCTTGAAGAAGGGGTACATACACCCAAGTGTCTCACCTTGGGGTTCCCTCTATGTAAAGAATAAGGATGCCTTAAGGTTATGCATTGATTTCAAACAACCGAATAAAGTCACAATAAATAAGAAGTATCATTTTCCAAGGATTGATGATCTCTTTGACTAGCTAAAAGGGGAAAGGACATTTTCCAATATTGACATGAGGTTCGGATACCATTAGGTGAGAATTAGAGAAGAATATATCAACAAGACAACATTCAGGACAAGGCATGGCCATTATGAGTTTGTAGTGGTTCCATTTGGGTTGTCAAATGTGCTCATTGTCTTCATGTGTCTAATGAATGGAGTATTCAGAGAGTATATGAACATGTTTTTGATTTCCTTCTCGGGTGACATTCTTATCTTCTCAAAGTCAAAGGAAGATCATAAACAACACTTGAGATTGATGCTACAGGTATTGAGGGAGCATCAATTATATGCCAAGTTGAGAAAGTGATCATTTTATGAGAATAAAACCCACTATTTGGGCCACATTATCTCAAAGGAGGGAATAACAGTGGACCCAAAAAATATTAAGGCAATCAGAGAATGGCCAACACCAAAGAACATTTCAGAGGTTAGATATTTGATGGGGTTGGTAGGCTACTATAGGAGATTCATTGCAAGTTTCTACAAGATTTCACATCCTATCATTTCTTTGCAAAAGAGGGGTGTGAAGTTCAAATGGACTTCCAAATGTGAAGAAAATTTTCAACATTTGAAGGATTTATTGACAAGTACACCAGTCTTGAAAACTATTGACCCATAAGAGGATTTCATAGTGTGCATTGATGCGTGCAAGGAAGGGCTTCACAAATTCCTTACACAAAATGGCCATGTGGTGTGTTATGAGTCAAGGAAGTTGGAAGAGCATGAAAGGAACTCTACCACACATGACTTAGAGTTGGCAGCCATAGTTCATGCCTTAAAGATGTGGAGAAATTATCTCATGGGTAAAAATCTTGAGCTGAGGACAAACCATAGTGATCTAATGTGTTTGTTCGAGTAACCAACATTGGATGCCAAACAAATTAGATGGTTGGAATTCCTTAGTGAGTATGATTTTTATATAAGGCATATCAAAGGCATGGAAAATAAAGTAGCTAATGCACTCAGTAGGAGAGTGCATGATATTCATGCTACAACCATAAGTATGTATAGGTATGATTTAAAGGACATAATTTTGGGAGCTACAGATGTAGACCAACATTATTTGAAAGTCAAAGAAAACATACAACAAGGTAAATTATCACCAAAATTTAAGGACTATGGGCTTGGAGAGGATGGAATCCTCTTGTACAAGAACACAATCTATGTTCCTAACTCTTAGGAATTGAGAAAGTTAGTGTTGAAGGAAATGCATAATGTACCCTACATTAGACATCCAAGGTGCCAAAAATATTGCAGCATTGAAAATCTGGTATCTTTGGCCTAGTATGAAGAAAGATGTGTCTAAGTACATAGCCAAGTGCATGGATTGACAGAAGGTAAAGTTTGAGAAAATAAATCTAGCTGGATTACTACAGCCATTTTTCATTCCTGAGTGGAAATGAGAAATTGCCACAATACATTTTATTACCTAGAATAGTGAAGCATCATGATTCCATCATGGTAATGATGGACAAGCTCACAAAGGATGCACATTTTATTTTTGTGAAGTTGAATCATAAGGTAGAAAACGTTGCATATATTTACATGAAAGAAATTTCCAATTTGTTCCTAAGGCAATAGTATCTGACAGGGATCCCAAATTCACTTCAAATTTCTGGAAGGGATTTGTTACAAACTTAAATTTTAGTATATCATATCACCTAGAGTCAGATGGGAAAACCAAAAGGATCAATCAAGTGAGTGAAGATATGTTGAGGATGTATGTTATGGACAATCCTTCCAGATGGGGAAGACTACCTTCATTTGATTGATTTTGCATATAATAATGGGTATCAAGCATCTTTGAAGATGATCCCATTTGAAGCGTTGTATGGTGGAAAATGCAACACTCTAGTGAGCAAGGACAACCTAGCAGACATAATGATTGTTGGGCTATCGTTACTCGAAGAAATTGAAGAGTAGATGGTAAAAATAAAATAGAATTTAAAGGTTGTGTAAGATAGGTAGAAAATTGACACTGACAAAGGTAGAACACACAAAGAATTTTGAGTGGGAAAGCATGTATTTCTAAAGGTCAAATCTAACAAAAGTTTGCTAAAATTGGGAAGTTGCTTGAAATTGGCAGCACACTGCTATGGAATATTTGAGATTCATGAGAGAATCGGTCTTGTTGCATACATTATAGCTTTTCTTGCATTCATGTTCATACATAATGTGTTTCATGTGTCTTTACTTAAAAGGTATGTGCCTTATCCTAACCATGTAATTGATTGGACTATGATTCAGGTGGAACATGAGGTCAAC
Organism: Picea engelmannii; assembly: GCA_009831015.1. NCBI lineage: Eukaryota > Viridiplantae > Streptophyta > Pinopsida > Pinales > Pinaceae > Picea > Picea engelmannii. Next base: position 352,184 of record ML777572.1, read on the forward strand.
TTCTAGGTCCAGCTAATGTGCATATTGGATGTGAAGATCAAGGTGTTGTGGAATTGATCCATCATCTTGGTAAAGGTTCAATGGACCTAGTATGGTCCTAAAGATATTATGTAGGAGCATGAGGATGTCATGCGGAAGGAGTACCCACAAATTTTTGAATATTTTGAGAAAATTTGATTGTACATTTGTATATGATGCACTGAGTGTAGATTTTAACCTTGTACAATATTTTACTGCAAACATATTTTCAATAAAAGAACATAAAATATACAATGGCAAATACACATATTACATAAAGATTTTTCCCCTAGAAACCCAAACCAAGAAAACCAACATATTATATATTCATTCATAGTGATACATTGTTTACAATACAATATACATATAGGAGCTAGTGGCATCCAAAACCCTAAACCAATGACCTGGATTAGTCAATAACCTAATTCCTTAACCGGAAATACAAAACCATCAACAAAAAACTATGTGCTGAAAAACTGCCCAACAATGGACACAGAAATCGAGGCAACACGAAAAAATGAGGCAAAAAATGCGACACGTTTCCCGAGGCAAAAAAAAATCTCGGGGGCGTTGCCCCCAAACCCCAGTGCAATGTAGCAGTCACTACAGCTAGTCTTGCAAAGAATATAATGCATACCCAACACTGAGGATAATGCAAAAATAAGGGGGAGGGGAATGTAATAACCCTAGTTTGACCCCAGTTGTAAATGTATATGTACATATGTTTTATAGGTCGGTGAGCCAGTACAGTTTTGGGGCTATAGTTCATGTAATTTTTTGGGGCCGGAGAGCCTATGTTGTAATCTGTATATACACTCATATTAATAAAAACATCACTGCTATAGACCATGTCAAACAAAAAAGTATGGGAGGCTAGGACTCCAAAAGAGAGAAAGGTGAGGGGGATAAACCAAGAAATGATTCCCAAGCCAAAATCATAACCATGTGTTAACCTAAAGTTACTTTATGGGATATCCCAGTGTCATAAAGGCATGTTGTATTACCTAAGTCATAAAGGCATGATATAAGCATAAAGTCATGACTTGATATTTATACTAAGTTTCTAAAGTGATGGGACGAGTTCCCAAGTGGTGGGAGATTAATTCTTTTAGTGCCACTTGTCAAAAGGGTGGCATGCATATATAGGCCTTATTTTGTAGTAAAAATTCAAATATATAAGAGATAATCCACCATAAAACTCCATAGATAAACCCTAGAACATCCAAAATGCCAAAACATTCACCATGAACAACACGAAGAATATAGAGAGAAGAACCCTTAAGGTAGGGTAACACCATCAAATATTATTTATAGAAGGAATCACTCTACAAGTCATGATTTCTACAAGACAATGCAATCCAACACATCCAATACAATGATACTCATGTGTATTTATACTTTTCCATGAGTGTTCATAGGGGTCTTATGACAACTACCCCTTATTATTATATTATTTCCTTTTAATTACATAATGGGACTATTATTTCATTTTAATTACATAGTGGGAACATTCCAATATTGTGACCACATTACATTCATTATATCCTTAAGCACCTCCCTATGTATCCCATACTACCCCATATTATTCTCCCTAGGTACATTTCATATTTTCTAATGGAAAGGGGATCATTCATGGTACATTCTGTGAATTGGAGTTGGGTGTCAGCTTGGAGAGCCACTAAGACACTATATCCTAGTAAGCCTTGTGAATCCTAGGGGGGTTGTGTTTCCAATTCTCCTTGGGTTGTCTTGGGGAAGGCTAGAGCCTTGCAAGGGGAATTGAGTGGGTAGGATTGCCAAATAGACTTAGAGGGTGCATGGAGACTCCATTGGTGCAGTTGGATTTTTTGAAGCCATAACTCTGACACTTCATGTCTGACCTATGCTAGATCCCTATAAAGGAAGTGGGACACCCGAGGGACTATAGTGCATAGAAGGGGGTACACTTTGTTGGGTTTTGTAGGTTGAATGGAATAAGAGTTTCTAGTTGGAATTTTTTTTCCGGAGCTTGGTACCTTGGTCAAAAAACTTTCATGTGCTAACTATGAGACTTAGTTGGCTTAGATGTCCTTTACCCTTGTGGATTCATAGCCCCAGCTCAGGGGGTGACATGTTGCAGCAAGGTCTTTGATTGGGTGGAACGTCTAAGGTATACAACCAATTGGTGATTTCATAAAAGATAAGTGTTATGCTTATGTGTGTTTTAATGTTGTTCATTATGAGTAATTATATTTATTAATTGTTGCTAGTTAGTTTAATGAATATGTTGCACATTATATCTTTGCATGTTTATGTCATTATGCATGGTATTACATGTTATTAGGCCTGCATATATGTATCATATGCAGGGCATAAATATTATATGGTATCAAAGTTAATAATTTGTGGACATTATGAGCTGGGTTGAAAGATTTTTGAAATGTATAGAGTCTGAATAGTAGTAATGTGGCTCAAATACGAGTATGGACATGTTGCATGTGACCTAGGTGGTTTAGATATATCTTGTCTTAAATTTGATGTTGGGAATGGTTTATAGTTTTGTAAGGAGATTGAATAAGAGGAATACTCCATTATCTCTTGTTCAACATATAATGAGATCTAGGTAGATATTATTGCCTCTTTTTTATGTGTAACTACTCACCCACCCTCTACCTTGTATAAAAGGGTGAGATATTTATCATGGTTAATGCCTCAATCAAACAACTAGCTCGTGAAGAGAAAACATGTCACAAGCATGATTTAAACCTGAGTGGAGAGGATAAAAATTCTTCCTCTCAACTATTCGGGCTAGACCCAATTTACAAGTAGATATTATTGTTTATTTTGAGATCCTAACAATTTAAGAACTTGGGTTCATTATGAACATTGGAGGTGTGTTTCTCTTCCCATTATAGAGCTTACTCAATTTCATAGGAATCGCTACTTACCCTCATATTCGATTATACCCATAATCATTTATCATATTACTTCGTTATTCAAATAAATATGAAGATACACATGAATACAATGTATTACTTTATCTTGACCTCAAATGTGAAGAGAAGCTACTCTTTTCATCTTCCCTCATAGGCTTTTGGACGAGTTTGATTTGCATCTCTTCTCTCCTCATCTATATCTAACTCCTTACTTCCCTATTTTGAGTCATCCTTTTCTCTTTTTGTATATCTTTGTTCCAAATTCTCATTGACTAGGTTTAAACACTCATGGACACTAAGATTAAATTGACATTCAATCTGTAATATTAAAAAAAAAAAAAAAATTAAATCAATAGATTAAAAAAAAAACAATCTAAAAATATTAAACCAACATACATGTATTTAACATGGATTGATAATCCTTAGACAAAACAATCTGGATCAATAAGATGTGGGGAAGACTTGGAGCCAATGCTGAAATATAAGTTTCACCCTTCCATATAATCATGATGGTCAAATATTTTCCCTACCCTTCAATCTACATTCAAATATTAGTTGATTCATGACATATTTATTATGAAATTTGGGATATTACATTTAATTTGTTATATTATGGAGAATAGAGTAGTGTAACATCATAGTTAACATGCAAAATATTAATTGTAGCTATAGAAGCCTAAGGTTAGACCCTAAATTGTGGGATTCTTAGAATTTGTATTTGAGGTTTCTTCAATAGGTATATAATTGGAAAGATTCAATATAATGTTGAGAACCATCATGAATCTCTCTTGATCAAATTCTAGTTTGTTAAAATAAGTCAATTTTATATAAACATTGTTTATTGTTTATTATTCAACAAATGCTTTACACACACAAATATATATATTGGAAAATATTGGAGGGAATCTCTATGAATAATACCTGGTGCAAACCCATTAACACTAGTTACGATGTTGAGTTGACATGGACATCAAGTGGGGCATGAAATAGAGGCAACTAACCTAGGGAATCAACCCTAATAGATATTGCATGAAGCTCAAAGCACTTAACCACTCAAGCTAGCCCATTGAGCTAAAGTAAAATAAAAATAAAATTATTTAGTTAAAATAAATGCATTATTTAGATTCTTTTCAACATTTCATGATTCGTTCATAGACATCCACTAGATGAATAAAAACATTTTAGACCAAAAGAAAGTACACCTCACAATAATTGTCACATACTATCATTAGACAATGACCTCAATCAGACCCTTTTTCCCTTTCTTCTTTTTGAACTCTAACCATCCACTTGCATATCATTTGTAGGCAAAACCATCTCCTTATCAGATTCTAAACTTTTGAACCCACGAGATCTTTTTATCCCTCCTACTAGATATTCATTAACATCTAGCTTCCTAGTAGAGTGAATTCTAGAATTCATTGCTTCTTCTTGAATCCTTGATCACTAATTTATGTCTTATTTCTATTCCACTATTTAATCCTTGTCACTATTTTCTATCTCTTGTGAAGGCAAATCTTCTCTAATTTGATTTTATTCGTCATCCAAAAGTGGTAGCTCATATGGCTACTAGTTTTTAGACTTGAACAAATGACTCTTTATTCTCTTTACATGTGCTCTTGTTTGGGGACAAGCTCCATGAAGATGACCCATTTGGTGGAAAATATGACACCTAAATGTCGTATTTTTATAATCCAACACTTGATTCCATTGAAATTTTTTCTATTTGAGATACATCTTGTCTAGGAAGCCCTTATAAATATATATCTCCACATACATTCAAGCATAAGTAGATAGAACCAAGTGAGCTTGCCCAAAATCTTCCTTTAGGAATTTACTCATAGAATATATTTAAGTGCTAAAGGATGCCAAAAAGGAAGTGGCGATTTGGGAAACGAACCCAAACTAAAATGTTAGATACAATCATAGTGGAGGGATCAAATTATAGGAACCATGGGGTGATCAAGAGACCTCCTCTTCCCCAAAACTATGGGGTGATCAAGAGACCTCCTCTTCCCCAAAACCATGGGGTGATCAAGAGACCTCCTCTTCCCCAAAACCATGGGTCCTCAAAAATTTTCTGATAATCATCATGACTATAAAACTGTACTACAAAAAATCCTTTAGACCATAAATATACCTTGCGTTTTGGTCAGATAGAGGAAATCCACTAGTATAGACCCACTTATTACAATGGCCAAAAATTGTTAAAATTACGGATTACTACTGCTAATTTATGTAAAGAAAGATATCCATTAACCTCTAAATAAGAGATCCCTAGAGATAGCACCTCGTTATATTTCTCCACAATATACGAACTTGGTATAATGAGATTCTAAACTAATTATGGAGGTGACTTAGATCGAATTGCATCCTTAAATGAAAATGGATTCGAAGAATAGGACACTCCTACTCCCACTACTCCTTCACACAATTGCATAGCTATGATTAACATTGATATTTTGCATAGATGATATTCAACCAGTTAGGAAAGATCCTTCACTTGCTTCTATAAAATGATATATTGTTGTCAAACTAGAATTCCCTTATTCTGCTCCTCCTTAATATCTAACATGAAACCTAAATCATTAACCTACAACCTTATTGTTTTCCCCTAAAGAGACTAACCATAATTCAATATTGAACAAAGGTTTTAGGCCTCCCTCTCCTCAATGAGTATGAAAGTTCTTGATAACTTCCAACACATCCTACAAGAATAAGAAAGACAAACCTTTCAGACTAACACTTATGGAGGAAGATGCCATTACATCAACATCCCCCTTTGATGACAAATTCTTGTATTCCTAACAACTTTTGAATTCATGTAAACTTCACCTCTGTCATGGATTTGGTGAAGATATCTACTACTTACTACTCCATGGGACAATACTCCAAAGAAATAACACCATATGTAGCAATATACCGAATGTAGTGAGTACTAAGATCAATGTGTTTGATTTTGGAGTGATATCGTGGATTATATGCAAGTTGAATTGCACTCTAATTGTCACATCTTAACATTGTAACTGATTTATGAACCAGTCCAAGCTTTGTAACAACATGTCATACCCAAACTACTTCTTTAGTTGCTTCCTTAGCTGCCATGTAATCTACTTCATAGGAAGAAAGAGAAAGAGTTCTCAAATTCTTACTAGACTATGAAATCAAACCTGAACCAAGATGAAAGATGTACCATGTAGTAGACCATCTATCTGAACTGTCACTTTCCCAATCAAAATATGTATAACCAAGAAGATAAATTGTAGCCCTTCTCAAATAGAAAACACCATAATTCACTATCCCCTATAAATATTTGAGAATTCTCTTTATTGTCTGCCAATGAATTTCATGAGGCTAGTGCATAAACCTCAAGACCATACTAATGACAAAAGAGAGATCGGGCCTATTGTGTGTCAAACATATCAAACTGCCCACGAGTTGACGGTAAAGAGTAGCATCAACAAGAGGAGTAGTACAATCAATAGTTAATTTTACGTCGAACTGAAATGGCATTGGTGAATGCTTATAATCACTCATATAGAACCGAGCAAGTAAAGATGTCGCATACTTAGGCTGTGAAACAAATATACCATCAGACATATGCCGAATCTAAAGACTCGGAAAATAGTGCAAGATGCCTAAATCTGTCATTTCAAATTGATTCTTAAGATTATTATTCAATTCTTGTATAGATGCAAATTGGCTTCTAGTAATGATAATATCATCCACGTATATTACAACAATGAGGACTTCAACACCAAAGTTCTTTACATACAAATCCAGATCAAATATACATCGTTTGAAACCATTCTTCAAGAAACAAGTATCATTTTTCTCATACCAAGCTCTAAGTGCTTTCTTAAAACCATATAAAGACTTGTGTAATTTGCATACCAAACTTGAAGTTTCGGTAGTGACAAAACCAGTGGTTGTTGCATATAAATGTATTCACGAATATCACCATTCAAAAATGCATTCTTGACATCCATTTGGTGTATTTCCCATTGACAATATGCAATAAGAAAAATAATAGTTCTTATAGTGTTCATTTTGGCAACTAGAGCAAAAGTTTCAATATAATCAATTTACCTTCTTGTTGAGAAAAACCTTTTGCTACTAATTGGGCTTTATATTTTTCAATCCCTCCTTCTGTAGTAAAATTTGTTTTACATATCCATTTACAACCAACTAAATTATTCCCGAGTGGAAGGGGAACAAGAGTCCAAGTCGTGTTCTTCATTAATGAGTCATACTCCACAGTCATAGCTTTTCCCCATTCAAGTTTGTCCTTAGCTTGAGCATAGGTAGAAGGATCATCTGTAGCCAAAAATTTAGTCATAAGAGAAAATTCAGGTCTAGTTCAATGAGTATTGGAAGGAATACCAATCTCAAAACCTACAGATTCAAGAGTTTTCTAGGCCCAAACATGAAGAGGGGTAGTGGCAGTAACCACTCTATTATCTTTGAAACATTTAGGAGGATCACTTGAAGAGGTAGGTGAACTAGGATCAAGATTAGTCACGGAGTTGGAAGAAGGGTTAACCGAGATGGGAGTAACAGGAGATGAGGGAAAATTCAAGGTAACATGAGGTTCAATAGACTCGGGAAAGGAGAGACTTCATTAAATTGAACATCTCACCGAATGATAACACCTTGGGTAGATGGATCAAGTAACCTGTAAGCTTTAGAATCCTCACTATAATCAATGAAAATGCATTTGTGAGACTTGGGCTCTAACTTTTTCCGTTTGTCTTCGGGAATATGGGCCCAACATTCACTGCCAAATCTCTTAAAGTTACTTATATCGAGTTTTCTTCCATTCCACTTTTCTTCAGGAGTAACCTACAAAACTGCCTTAGTAGGAGCTCGATTTAAAATATAGTAAGCACAACAAATGGATTCAGCCCAAAACCTTTTATGTAATCCTTTATAATAAAGCATACATCTAGCAATTTCAACCAAAGTTCTATTTTTCCTTTCAGCTACCCCATTTTATTGAGGTGTATAAGGAATAGTCTTTTGATATTGAATATCATGCTTATATAAATATGCAGTAAATTCCTTTTTAGTTTACTCCCCCCCATTATCAGTTCTCAATGTCTTAATACTTTTACCAAATTCATTTTCAACCATGGATTTAAATTCTTGAAATTTACCAAAGGTTTAACTTTTATGTTTCAAAAAATAAACACAAGATTTTCTACTCTAATCGTCAATAAAAGTAAGAAAATAGACAGCATGAGACAAAGGAGGAGTTTCAAGAGGACCATAGATATCACTATGAATTAATTACAATTGTTCTTTAGCACATCAAGCTTTACTTTTCTCAAGCATTTCCATACGATGTTTACCAAGAACACAACCTTCACAAACACCTTTAGTGGAAGAAATTGAAGGTAAGCCAAGTACCATTTTAGATAACATTTGCATTTTACCATAACTCAAGTGACCTAATCTTTCATGCCATAGTTTACTTTGTTCATCAGCATGAGTAACATAGGAATAAAATGGTTGATTTTTAGGTGAGTGAAAACCAATAAATTTATATAAACTAGAATCATAATCAACATGATCAGAAGAAACTACTTTGAAGTTATGTTTGGTATCTTTAAGAACATATTTATCTGGCCATGCTTCAAACTTATAACCTTTTTGACATGTGCGATAAATAGAAAGCAAATCGATGGGCATGCCCTGAACATGAAAAACATCTTCCAATGTGCCATTAGGAACTTTAACATTACTAGAACCTACTACTGAAAGTTGTTTACCATCACCAATAGAAACTTTATATGATGTGTGCTTTTGAGTGTCATAAGAAGAAAACAATGAAGTAGTATCGGACATATGGTTAGAAGAACCAAAATCCATAATCCATTCCACATAAGAAGAAGATTTAAACAGTTGAACATAACAAGGACAAAGAGCAACCTATTGTTTAGCGAAGGATTTCTTCTTGGATTTAGCAAGTTCGCATCTCTGTTTAAAGCAAATCTTTTCAGGGTGGTTAGTTTTTCCATAATACTTACAAGGATTAAACACTTTCTTTTTACTAGCATCAACATAAGCATCATTAGAAGAGTGTTGAGAAGATCCTTTAATATGTGATTTTGAATTTTATGAAAAACTGGATTAGGATTCTTTTTATTATGTGCCATCAGAGATTTATTAGGAGTAAATTAACCTAAAGAAACCAAATTTTCTTGCTCATTAATCAAACCTTTACAAAAATATTCAAAGGCGGGTTTCATAGATCCTTGAGACATTTCAATTGCTCTATTCCTAGTTTGGATGAACACATCAAAAGAAGAAGGATTTTTTTGTTCTACATGAATGACAAGGGATGTATCCATTTTCTTGTAATATTTTCCACAATTATTTAACTTTTCATTTAGGGTTTTCAGTTCAACAAGAAATTATTCTATTCTTTCAAAATCGTTAGGATCTAACTCATGGATTTTCTTTTCAAGGTAGTAAGCAGATACATCATCAAATTTATCAAATAAAGAAGCTAAATTTTTCCATACCTCAATCAAGCTATCTTCAGCCTCAATATGTATCTAAAGACTATCTAAGATCATTTGACCAATGAGTCATCTTTCTTGATCGCATCATTCTTCCCATATAACCAAGTCTTTAGCATTAGTAGGTTTCTTATGTTCACCATTAACTAACCGCCATAGATTCTTACTACTGAGAATATCAATTAGCTTTCTCTTCCATGGAAGATAGTTAAGACCCACTAACATGAGAACAAAAGATAATTCTAAAGTCATTATGATGAAAAAAATGAAACCTTAATGAAAACAAAGACAAGAAATAGAAGAAAAGCTTAAATAAACTGAATTTTTGCGTACATGTGAGTAACTTACCCTAGATCTGAGCAAAGAGAGAGCATCTAGGTGAAATATAGGTTGTACAATGTGTGATAAAGGCAAATTGTGGTTGTACACACAAAGAAGGAAAATGCTTAGAAACCCTCATATTGCCCCCAAAAAAACATGGCTCTATTGTTTAAGACATGGATTTGTTGTTTAAAGGAGAGAAAACCCACAGATCTTCCCTCACTGCACCAAGAAACTATAACTCAACAAAAATGTGGTTGTATGGCCTGCATGGAGGGTAAATGGATGCCCAGAAGGAAGAAAAAATCGCTCAATAGTCAAGGTCAAGCTTCCACAGTTCAAATTCGTCAAACAACGGATGGATCTGAAGAGAAATAGTTCAAATCACTGCAAAAATCCAGTCATACAGCATGTAAATTCGACCCCCACAACAGATCAGTCGTTCACACATACAAATTGACCTTATAAAGTGAAAGAACACCATCTTAAATACTCAAACAATCCTTAGAAGAGATAAAACAACCTCTTACACCTGCAAAATGCCAAAAAATAGAATAGTACATCCAAAAAATGCAATTTGTACAGTTCATATGGTATTTGATGGGAGAGTGAGTTGGCTAGTGAGGTAGTGAGTGAAAAACCACACCCAACAAAAAAAAAAATCACCATAAACGGACTCCTGCATCAAAAGACAAAAATTAAAAAAAAAAAAAAAACTAGGTTCGATAAATACCAACCCTAAAAATTTACCAAAAAAACTTTAGTTTTGCCAAAAATTAAAATGACCTAGGCTAGGGTAGGCAAATCAATTTAAAATTGGGCAAACAGTAGTTGATTTTGACAGACCAACAATCGATATTGGATGAAAGCTACATTCCATAGACAATGGTGAGATCAGATTTAAAAAACAATTGCACATAAATGTGAGAAATCTAAAAAACAAGGGTTTAGGTTTTGAGAAAAAAAATCTCAATCTTGTAGCAAAATGCCAAAATCTAAAGAGAAGCCTTAATGGCTACTAGATATGACAACAAAACTACAAAATAAGGAGATCCCAAGTAAATGTGAAGAAAATGTTGTAAAAAAAAATTACTAAAATAAGTAGAGCATAGTAACCTGCTCTGATACCATGTCAGAATATTGAGATAGATGAATAAGCATACAACAATATAAAACAACAGAACCTTACTAGTCTAGCCTCCTATCCATACAACAACATATAATCAAAATAAGAAAGAGACAAGAGAAAAAGGAGTACCATGTTAGAATATTGAGATAGATGAATAAACATACAACAATATAAAACAACAGAACCTTACTAGTCTAGCCTCCTATCCATACAACAACATATAATCAAAATAAGAAAGAGACAAGAGAAAAAGGAGAGTACACTAGATATACGTGGTAAGACCCCAAAATGGGGAAACATCCATGGGAAGGTATTATCTTCTTTATTCTTCATAAATCTCCAATCTTACACTTGAGAGAACCTCCACAAATGCATTACCCTTTACAAATATTATACTTTTTCATTGTGTGTATCTCATGGGTCTCTCTCACCTATATTATATACCAAGAGATATGGAGGAATTACATCCCAAAAATACATGTGGGATAAATGTAATTTCACCTCTTTATATAATAAATTATAACAAGAGTGTTTTACTCCATGGTGAATGTGGGATAACTCTTTTACATAACACTAGACATTATTACCTTCCAAAGTAATACATTCCAACATGACCCTGCTAGGTTTTTGTACCTTGAAGACGTGTGCTCGAATGAGGGAACGAGCCCATCTAGCCAAATATGTTTTACGGGGGCTCCTAACATTGTTAGATCACTTTGATCTATAGATCTATAAAAGGATTTTTTTCAAACTGCCAAACTGGTGAATAACCGCCCTGGTGATGCGGTTACTGAAGAGATACTTCATTTGATCAGGGAGATCGAGAGACCTCTTTCAAGGGACTTTTGTTGTTCGTCGAAACCTACAGTGGGCACTCATGCTAAGTGTGCTCCTGATGGGTTTTGTTCATCTAGCTTTATGGGAGGGAATCTTAATCTTGAGGAGCTCCAATATAGGGGTTTTCATGTTGCAAGAGGAAAACCTGGTTGCAAACACAGGAGTACTGACAAATTGCAAGGAAGGGGGGTCTCTTTGGTTGTAGGGGATGGCCTCTAGGTTAGTTAAATTGCATATTTGGATGAGAACACTCTGATTGGAAAGTTCTATGGTATGAGAGATTCAATGTCTACTCTCAGTTGTTAGATGCAATCAGAATGGATGCTTGTTTTGGAGTATATTATGACAGTTCATATCCTTTCCAAAGGATGGATTGGATTCTTGTTTCGATCCAAAGAAGATGTCGAGAAAATTATTAAGGGGAGATGGTATTGAGATAGTCATTTAATCAGTGCCAAACCCTAGCACCCTTTGTTCGATGCCCAGGAGGAGACTCTTTCTATCCCACCAACTTGGATTAAACTCCCAAAATTACCACTTGAATTTTGGTCCAATTCAGATTTGAAAGCCATTGGTGAGGTATTAGGTAAGTTTATTGCCTCTGACAATAGTTACAAGACTAGCAGTTTTCATTTGATGGCCCAAATCCTGGTAGATTTGGACCCTCGCCAAGGGTTATTTGAATTGATGGAGTTGGTGGTGGGTGAGTGACCATTCACTTGACAACTTGATTACTTAAATGTTATGTTCATATGTTCTCGATGCCACAAAGTAGGGAATGTCTTGGTATATTGTGAGCTCCCATTTCAAAGGAATTTTTTGGGTATTGTGTGGCGTTGCTCTAAGGACTTAGGTGCAAAATCTAACTCTGTCCCAAGGACTATGGATGTACAATCTTCTCCATTTACTCATATGGAAGGGAATGGTGGGATGAAATCCCAACATTATCAAATTGATAGGGGAAGAGTCAAGTCCAATGTTATGGTTGGGGATATTAAATTTTCCTTGGATGTCGGGGCTTCATGTGACAAGGAGAACTAGGCTCCCTGGGACAACCTCGACAATGATTTGGACCGTTTGCCTTCACAGTGGAGTAAACTTGAAGAATTATGGAAAAAAAGCACCTCTCCTCTTTAAGGTTTGGGTAAGTCTCTCCTTTCCATTGTCCTTGACTCTGTCTCAACTCATGTACACCATGTGGATAGTGAACATGTTAGGTTTGGGTCTTCGGGGCCTATTCCTATGAAGGGGAAAGTTATGCCATATTTTTATAATACTAAAAAGGACATGGATCCTCTTGTCATTAGGCTCAATAAGGATTTAGACTCCCCCTCTTCACAAGCCTCAAGTTCTCATAGACCACTATATCTCGTCTCCACCTCTGCCTCTTCAGGTAGGGATCCATATTTACTGAGGTCCCAAAATGCCTCTCAGAGACATGCTCACTTAGGGGGTTTGGAGTTTGATGGCCCCAAACTTCCTGGGCCATCCAAAGTGGAGCATAATTCCACACTCAAACATGGACAAGAAAGTTCTCATCGAGAAATATCACAGGGAAGACAAAAACTAATCTCTAGGGTCCTTAGAGTAGGCACAACATCGATTTTGAGTCACTCGTAAAGATTATGTCTATCAACATAGGGGGCCTAGTGGGGTAGGCTAAAAATATATCCCTAAAATGATTTGTTGAATTGGATGAGCTAGATATTCTTTTCATACAAGAAACCATGGGTCCTAGCGACATACTCATTGTTGGATTGACGAAGATGTTTTTGGGATGGGTATTTGGTGGTTTGGACTTGGATGGACTCTATGTGGGTATTGTTATGGGAATTTCATTGAGTTGTTCCCTTACCAAATGTTTTCTAATTTTTTAGGAATTTATACTAAAATTTACATCTAGGAGTTAGGTTCCTCGATAGTATTGCTCAATTTGTATGGGCCATATGAAGGGAAATAAGCATTTTGGAGCAAGATTTTCTCTCTTAAATGTCCAAAATTGGAGAATATTATATGTAGTGGGGACCTCAATATAACACTTAACAAAAAGAAAATATGGGGCTCATCTGCTTAGAATAAAATGTTGGTGGATTTTTTAAAGGATAAGATGGAAGTGGTCGGTTGGGTAGACATAGAGCCCATACAACTAAGCCCAACTTAGAGTAACAATCGAGGAGAGGCAAAAGGGGTATCAAAGAGGTTGGACACATTCCTAGTGCATAATGACCTTCTCCAACACTTTGGGAATCTATCAGTCTTGGGTTGGAAAGATATGATGCTCATATCACTTTTTGTTTTTTATAGATTTTGACAAGTCAATGGGTAAACATGAAGCACCATTTAAGTACACCCCTTTATGGTCTGAAGGAGAAGAATTTTGTTTGCTAGTTCATGATAATTGGAATCACTATCAGGAGGATGTTGAGGTTTCTGCCAGTGTACAATTTGTTGTTTCTCTTTGCTTGATTAAAGAGAAAGTTGGCACTTGGGCTAAGACTTGGAGGAAAGTGAAAGATTGGGAGCTAGGCGATATCGAAATGGAGCTTGAACAAAAATATGCCACGAACATGGGGATTCTTCCCTCAAATACTAATTTGGAGAAGTCTTACTATTTATAATTTTTGCGGTCCAAAATCTTGAATGATAATGAGAAAACATAGAGATCAAAGAGTAGATCTCTCTGGATCACTATCGAGGATCAAAACAAATTTTTTTTTCAAAATTATGCCAATCATCGAAAAAGATACAATATTATATGGGAGATCAATGTTGAACATGGCTCTAAGGTAAGGAGCCTGAACACGTGAAAATGGGGGAAGTGATCTAACTCATTTCTTATTTTCCCCAATAGGTAGATGATGAGGATAATCAAGATCTATATAGTGACATAACCAAACCAAAATTATTGACTATAATATCCTCCTTTAAAAGAGACAAGAGCCCCAGGTTGAACAATTGGTGTGTTGAATTCTTTGAAGAGTTCTTTGATATTCTTGTTGATTTTTTTTTTCTTTCTAAGCTAGGCTCAAGCATGAAGTTCATTCCAATTTTAACATTTTACTTGAACCATAAACAATTGCAGTTATACCATAAACAATTTTTTGCAATAACCAAGATCCCAAGAAGAAACACCATGCACAAGTACACAAGAAGTATTCTGGGAAGCCCTTCTCAACAAGGGAAGAAAACCCAGCCAATCCTTTGCTATATTCTTCAAGAGAAAGACCTCCCACACCATAAACCTATCACACAAAAGGGTGCTCACAAAACATAGAATACTAGCGCCCAAGAGAGGTGCGCACTTCAGCCCAAGAACAAGTACTTGCTGAAATTTCCAAACTCACACTTATGTTATGATTCCTCAATGGGGAATTTACCTTTATTTATATTAGATTGAGCCCATCAATAGTAGTATCTATTGACACAACATGGTCGACCTCAATAACTCACAATATAATTAATAATTACCATATTAATTATCTTTTACATTAATTATCTTTCACTTTATGGTGGGGCCGACATGTACCCTTTACATCACAAATAGGGTTACAGGTACGTCTGACTCTTGTACAATATAGCAAGGGATCTCATACACCCACTAGTGCTCAACCACTAAGGGCACATCCATCTGCGCTAAGCCACAAGGATGTCCACATGTTAGAGTCCTAACCCACACATAGGTAGAACAATATATTCGGATGTAATAAAGGTCAATATTGATAAGGCCTTTCAATAAAATAGAATAAGGTGGATGTAAGAAGACCTAATAGAAGCTTCCGCTTCTAGAAGGATCTTCCTCTAGACGCTTATTTTTAGTATAAATAGGAGTCGAGGGTATGAGAACCCTAGCTTGGATATTATTGTAATAGAGCTATGCTCAACTAGAGGTTGCCCCCTCGAAGAGGCCCGTGAACATTGCTTTCGGATTCAATGTGTTATTTCTGCTATTATTCTCATATTATTTCAGTGCTATTATGGTGAATGTTCTGGTTATATTGTTGTTATTCTTCCATTTCTAGCATTTTATTTATGCTCTGCATACATTTTATATCTGTCATATTACAAGTGGTATCAGAGCACTTTCCTCAGAAGAAAGTGTGGGTTAAATTTGTTTTCCAGGGTAGAGACGTATTTCGGCATCTTTAAGCCACAGAGATATGTCGTTACACGCATAAACCCGCGGTTGAGGGATTCATACATGCATGAAATACAAGTGGTACTTAAGTGCACATATGTTGGTCACCCTTGTAACCCCTGTTGGTACCCCTTCGAGTGGTAGCACATCAGACAACACCTGTGTACGGATTGACCTAGATTACTTGAAGCCCTCTTTAGATAAATTGATCAGCCGCATGACTGCTATAGTGTCACCGAGAACAACACTCGAGAAGATACTCTCTATTACCTGGGTATTCGGGTAGTACGACTAAGGGTACAATCTATCCTCCTTGGTTAGTGCCCTGAGATA
This sequence comes from Picea engelmannii, assembly GCA_009831015.1. Lineage (NCBI taxonomy): Eukaryota > Viridiplantae > Streptophyta > Pinopsida > Pinales > Pinaceae > Picea > Picea engelmannii. The sequence continues at coordinate 368,396 of ML777572.1, forward strand.
TTGGGCCGAGTAATATTGTTAGACCCCGCACGTATATCAGAGAGATATAGCACAGGGAAAACCCTTGTCTATAGAACCCTTGAATACCTAACCCTTGGGGACAAAAACATAAAAAAATTGAAACAGACAAGATCTATTTCCGTGCAACTGTGTTCGGGTTGCCAAGTAAATACACATTTCTTTCTAGTTAAGCATTTGGGAATTTCCTCTCTGCAGTATTCTTCAGGCCAGAGTATAACTCCACAGGTGTAAAAAAAAGAAAAAAAGTCTAGAAATTTTTTCACCGTTATTTGAGACCTATTCCATTGGATTCATCTCTTTGCCCTTATCACATTCATCCATATAATTTTTCGGCAAAATTTTTTACCCCGCCCGCCCCTTTTCAGTTCCCCCATCCTCATGGCCCATAACCGTAGCTAAGACTTGGAAGCTCGCTTCAACACCTTGCAATCTGGTCTCATCGAGACCCAACAAGAAGTGAAACAACTCAGTGCCAATGTTGTCACCATAAATACAACCATGAAGTCCTCAATGGAGGAAATCAAACAATACCTCACCACCCAACTTGAATCAGTCTTTTCGGCACTCTGCACCAAACTGCACATCCCTACAGATAACCCTTCCTCTTCCTCACCTCCATAGACTGAAGGTGACCATTCCTCTCATTCCCATAAATTTCAGAACCATCACTTTCAACGTGACCTATGCCTTCCGAGGGTGGATGTGACCAAATTTGATGGCTCTGACCCCACTGGTTGGGTAACCCAAATGGAACATTATTTCTCTTTATACGGCATTACAGATGACTTGGCCAAACTCCGGTATGGTGTTCTCCATCTAGATCAAGAACGTTGGCAATGGTGGCAATGGAGAAAAACTTCTTGTCAAGGGTATATTGCTTGGACACACTTTGTGGCGGAGCTTTATGAACACTTTGACACTGACACCAACCATTTGGGTCATTTGACAAAGTTGAAACAATTAGGAACAGTGGAAGACTTTATAGCTGCCTTTGAGCGCCTGGCTTTTAGAACAGAGGGCATGTCTGATGCCTTTTTCCGCGAGTGTTTTATCAGTGGCCTCAAGGATGAGATTCGGGCCCATGTCCTCATGGCTCGGCCTCAGAGTTGGGTGGAGGTTACTAAAAGAGCTAAAGAAGCACAACAAGTTGTATCTTCTAAAAATCGAAAACCCTCCTTTATCCCTCACCCTAAACCAGTAAATCCCACTACTCCCTCTACTCCACTCAAGATCCAAAAATTGACCAGGGATGAAATGGATGAATGCCAACTCAAAGGCCTTTGTTACAATTGTGATGACAAATATTTCYTGGGCCATAAGTGTAAAGAACAAAATCTTTTTATGGYCRTCTCTGAGGATATTTTGGAATAGGATGTAGAAACTCCCCTTCTGTCTGAGTCACCTGAATCCACTGACATAACCCCTCCCTCAGACCCTCCCGAAGTAGAACCAGTCATTTCCCTCAATGCTCTCACTAGCTTCTCCRCTCCCCAAACCCTCAAGCTATTAGGATACRTCAAGCATCGGAAGGTCATCATTCTGGTTGACAGTGGCAGCACCCATAATTTCATTCATCGCCGCATTGCCTAAGAAACTCATTGCTACATCCATGTTGTCAATAATTTCCAAATCATGATTGCCAATGGTGGTTCCATGAAATGTGGAGGGCATTGTGAAAATGTTCATCTCCAAATTTGTGACTACCACCTGAAATCCCATATGTTTGTTATCGACATGGGAGGTTGTGACATTGTGTTGGGTGCATACTGGCTAAGGAATTTGGGTCCCATTCTCATGGATTTTAAAGACTTAACCATGCAATTCGACTAGGAGGGCCACCAATATAAGTTCCAAGGCATCATCGCCGGTTCACCTAAGATCATTAGTTCCCATCGCATGGAAAAGCTGCTCAAAAAAGGTCATTATGGTGATATCACCCAACTCCATGTCGTACAAGCAACAGAGACACCCTCGGTCCCGCAAGACCTCCAAGACATCCTTTATAGACATCAATTGGTCTTTTTCACTCCCCACAGACTCCCTCCTTCCCGTGGTGTTCATGATCATTCCATTCCCCTTGTACCCGGAAGCCTTCCTCCCAATATCTGTCTGTATCGTCACCCCTTTTCCCAAAAAAATGAAATTGTGAAAATGGTCCAGGAACTCCTTAATGTAGGCATTATCCGCCCTAGTAAGAGCCCCTACTCTTCTCCTATGGTCATGGTCCTGAAGAAATAAGGTTCTTGGCGAATGTGTCCTGACTTCCGTGCCCTCAACAAACTTACCATCAAAGACAAATTCCCCATTCCTGTCATTGATGACTTCCTGGATGAATTGAGTGGTGCCCAATTCTTCACTAAACTGGATCTTTGTTCGGGCTACCAACAGATATGTATGAAAGAGGCAGACATTCCCAAGACTTCCTTTAGAACTCATGAGGGCCACTATGATTTTTTGGTCATGCCCTTTGGCTTGTGTAATTCCCCCTCCACTTTCCAAAGCCTCATGAATCATGTCTTTCGTCCTTTTCTCCGCTATTTTGTCTTAGTTTTCTTTGATGATATCCTCATCTATAGCAAAAACTAGACAGACCATCTTGCTCATGTGGATCGAGTTCTCCATCTACTCTCTCAACACCAACTTTTCCTGAAACAGTCTAAATGTGCTTTTGGCACCTCGGAAGTAGAATACTTGGGTCATCTGGTTGGCAAGGATGGCGTCAGGGTGGATCCTATAAAGATTGAAGCTATGCAAGACTGGCCTCACCCAAAGACTCTTAAGAGCTTGTGTGGATTTATGGGCTTAACAGGGTATTATCGCAAGTTTGTTAAGAATTACGGGAAGATTGCAGCACCTCTCACTGCTCTCCTAAAAAATAACTCTTTCACTTGGACTCCAACCGCTGCCCAATCTTTTCAAACCTTGAAGATGGCCATGTACACCACTCCATTCCTTGCCCTTCCCGATTTCACAAAGACCTTTGTGTTGGAATGTGATGCCTCAGGGAAAGGAATTGGTGTTGTCCTTATGCAAGAGGATCGACCTTTGGCCTTTACCAGCAAGCAACTATCTGAAAGAAATATGGGAAAATCCATCTATGAAAAGGAAATGTTGGCTATTCTGCATGACGTTGATCTGTGGCGCCCTTATCTAATGGGGCAATGTTTCCAAATTAAGACAGACCATCAAAGCCTCAAGTATTTTCTGAAACAACGTGTTTCCTCCCCAGAACAACAAAAGTGGGTGACTAAGCTCTTTGGATATGATTATGAGATCATTTACAAGAAAGGCAAAGACAATGTGGTTGCGGATGCACTTTTTCTGAAAATATGAAGATGAAGGATCCCTTTTTTCTCTTTCATTCATTATACCAGATTGGCTCCAAGACATTCGCCAGGAATGGCTACAAGATCCCAAAAGTTTGTAGTTGATCCAACAATTGCAGTCAAATGCTCCAGCTTCCCCAGGGTACTCTTGGCTCCATGATGAACTTCGATACAAAGGTCGTTTGTATTTAAGTAAAAAATCAAAGCTTAAATCCATGGTACTTTTTGAGCTTCATGCTACACCCACAGCAGGGCACTCTGGGTTCACAAAAACCTATGACAGTGTCAAACGTTTMTTTTTCTGGGATGGTATGAAACAGGACATTCATGATTTTGTCACTGAATGTGATGTGTGTCAACGCAACAAGGGAGAAACAGTCAAATATTTGGGCACACTACAACTKCTCCCGATTCCACCTGGTATTTGGAAGGATATCTCTATGGATTTTATTACCGGCTTACCCAAATCGGGAAATAAATCAGTCATCATGGTGGTTGTTGATCACCTTTCCAAGTATGCTCATTTTTGCACCATTCAACACCCATTTACAACATCCACGGTGGCTCAAATTTTCATGGATCAGGTCTTCAAGCTTCATGGCATGCCACACTCTATTGTTTCTGATCGCGACCCAACTTTCACAAGCAATTTTTGGCAAGAACTGTTCAAGATACAAGGAACCGAATTGCATCTCAGCACAKCTTATCATACCCAAACTAATGGCCAAACAGAAGTTGTCAACAAGTGTTTGGAAACATATTTGAGGTGTTTTGCCTTGGAAAAGAAAAATCAGTGGGCTCAATGGTTACCCCTAGCTGAATGGTGGTACAACACTTCATACCATACAACTACACACATGACTCCTTTTGAAGCGGTATATGGACAGAAGCCACCTTCAGTTCTTTCATACTTACCGGGTGCCTTGAAGGTCCAGGCGGTTGACCTAACACTTACAACTTGAGAGGCTATTCTCCATACCCTCAAAGAGAATTTAGTCATGGCACAGAATCGCATGAAGCAACATGCAGATCAAGGTCGCTCTGAACATCAATTTGCAGAAGGAGATTAGGTGTTTCTTCGATTGCAACCTTACAAGCAAACTTCCCTCAAGGCCGAGCATTTTCAGAAGCTAGCGCCCAAATTTTATGGTCCTTATACCGTTCTCAAGTGTGTGGGACAAGTAGCCTATCAGTTAGCTTTGCCCAGCCATTCGAAGCTACATCCTTTTTTTCATGTTTCATGCTTAAAGAAGGTGATTGGAGCTAAGTGCCAAATTCAAACCAACCTTCCAGAGTTAGCTAAAGAAGGATCTGTTTGGCTATAGCCAGAAGCAGTTTTGGACCAGCATGAGCATCGCCCATGTCAAAGAACCATCAAGGAAGTGCTAGTTCAATGGAAAGATACAACTCCAACAGATGCCACATGGGAACTAGCTACCATTCTGCAACAATTTCCTCATCTCAAGCCTTGAGGACAAGGTTGTTTTTAAGGGGGCGTACATGTTAGGGTCCTAACCCACACATAGGTAGAACAATATATTCGGATGTAATAAAGGTCAATATTAATAAGGCCTTTCAATAAAATAGAATAAGGTGGATGTAAGAAGACCTAATGGAAGCTTCCGGTTCTAGAAGGATCTTCCTCTAGATGCTTCTTTTTAATATAAATAGGAGTCGAGGCTATGAGAACCCTAGCTTGGATATTATTGTAATAGAGCTCTGAATAACTGGAGGTTTCCCCCTCAAAGAGGCCCGTGAATATTGCTTTCAGATTCAAAGTGTTATTTCTGTTATTATTCTCATATTATTTCAGTGCTATTGTGGTGAATGTTCTGGTTATATTGTTGTTATTTTGTCATTTCTAGCATTTTATTTTTGTTCTGCATACATTTTATATCTGGCATATTACACCACATCTCTATCTCACTGTGTCTCATAGGAGAATCACACTCACTAGTTCTCAGCCACAGGCACGTCCAACTCAACAGATCTCTTTCTTACTGCGTCTCACGGGAGAATCATCTGGAGTATCACATCATTTCAACTCTCTACACAGAGGATACCAATACATCGTTTCATCTCTGTCTCAAAGAGAACGACACACCCAACTCATGGGCTTCCCCACACAGGGGCACACAACATTCCATCTCTGTCTCAGAGAGAAACCACACACTCAACTCATGGGATTTCTCACCCCACACAGGGGCACAACGTTCCATCTCTATCTCAGAGAGGAACCACACACCCATCTCATGGGATTTCTCACCCCACACAAGAGCACAACTTTCCATCTCTGTCTTAGAGAGGAACCACACACCCATCTCATGGGCACACCCAACTCATGGGCTCTAACTCGGGTCAACTCACTCAATCTCTGTCATGGAGGATGTCTCATGCAACTGTAATAATCAACACCCCCTTTCGGCTAGGGAGGCATTCTCCACCAGGCCAAGTCTCTCACGGAAGTACTCGAACTTCGTCTTGGCAAGCGGTTTGGTGAAGATGTCTGCAATCTACTCATGGGTAGGAAGGTAATGCATGTGTATTGTTTTCCTTTGCACTATGTCTATGATATAGTGATATTTTATCTCGATATGTTTCGATATATCATGAAACACAGGGTTCTTAGAGAGCTTCACATATCTCTAGTTATCACAATGAATAGTAGTAGGATCCATCTCATGATCAAATAAATATGTCAGAATTTTGTGAAGCCACACTGCTTCTCATACTTCCACACTCAATGATATGTACTTTACCTCTGCGGTACTCAATGCCACGGAGCTTTGTTTCCTGCTACACCAGGAAACCATGGCAGACCCTAAAGTAAAGAAACAACTGGAGTTTCCCTTCTGGTCGACTACGCTCCCTACCCAATCTGCATTGGCATATCCCTGCAAGCTCAAGTCTACACTGGAGGCATATCTCGGGCCATATCCAACTGTGCCTCGTAGGTATCTCAATACATGTTTTGTTGTTATCCAATGAGTCTGTCTTGGTTGGCTCATGAACTGCCTAAGCACATTCACTGCATTGCATATATCAGGTCTGGTGTTAACCAGATACATCAGTGATCCAATCAGTTGTGGATCAATCTTGTTTGAATCAACATCATTTATTTTATTCAAATCCATCATCATCGATGTAGGCATGGATTTTCACTTATGTCATACCGAATATCTTGATTGTATATTTTCCTTATCTCAGGAAAATCTCATTAGTCCTCTGTCATACTTCTAGTCCCAAGAAGTAGTGCATCATACCAAGGTCCTTCATCTCGTAATCAGAAGCCAAAGCATGATTGCATCCAACAATAAGGCTTCCTGAATAAGTCACCAAAATCAGGCTCTCGTCACCAACAATGTGATAATATAGGTTGGATCAACAACACTTTTTTCTGAAACCCAAACTCATAAAGAATCCTATGGATACAAATCTCGTTTTATATTTCTCGACACTTCCATCAACTGCATGTTTGATCTTATAGATAAGTCACTACAGACTTCCCCTCTGGTCTCGGAACGATATCCCATACATCATTCTTCAAGATAGACTGATATTCTTTTATCATGGAATCTTGCCATACATGTTCACATGTTGCTTCTCCATGAAAAGAAGGCTCGGAATCAATGATGTGGCTCATGGCTGAAAGGTAGCTCAAAAATCTCTTTAGTCTCTTATTGTCTCGGGATGTGCCTTGAGTCGTTATATGTCCCTCTACCTCCTGTAGAGTTGGTCGAGCTCAAACAAGCCTTTTATGCCCTACTGCAATATCTTCGGGCATATCAACTGGAGCAATTGGATCAACTGGAATAATGTATGTCTCCCTCTGAACTGTTGAAGGAGGATAAGGTATTGTCTCACTGTCAAATTCCATATGAGATTCTTTAGATCTTTGAAAGGCTATCTCTTCTTCAAAGATAATATCTCTGCTTATCTCAATCTGTCTATGACCAGAGATGTAGATCTGATATGCCTTCGAAGATTCATTGTATCCCATAAATGTATCCTTTCTCCCTGAAGAGTCTAGCTTGGACCTCTTCTCTTTGGGTACATGAAAATACACTGGGCACCCAAATATCCTGAAGTGTTCAATCTCAGGCTTCACTCCAGTGAAGGCTTCTTCAATTGTTATGTTCTTCAAAATCTGGTGAGGACTCCTATTCTGAACATATACTATTTCCATTCATGCTTTTGCCCACAAAATCATAGGAAGACTTCTGATCATGCATCATTACATTGGTTTCCTCGATGATGGTTATGTTCTTCCTCCTTCTCAACTAGTTTTGACTCCCTCTGAGTCAAGTGACTCCCTCTAACTTCAACTGACTCCCTCTGAAGTCTGAAGCATAACCATCTTCTTGTGTTGTTAACTTGCCTAGAACAAGAAAACAAATGAAAGGAAACAAAACAAGAATATCTCCTAAAGGAGAATAATGAGTACATCTCTAGAATCAAAACAATTTAAGGATTGTTTTCATAGCTACAACACCTACTTGTAATGTAGAAAACTTTATAAATGTAGGTTAGAGGCATGATAATTAAAACAATCAAACCTGGAGTCTTCACTTTGAGTGGGTTGTTCCTCTAAATGCATTGAGATCCCTCTGGATCCATGACTTCAACAAGGTTCCTTCCTCCTACAAGTACCCTCATGACAATGATACAAATAATATATACAAGTGCATACCATATGGTGTTGATATGATTTCTCCAATGGAACCTGGCTGATCTATGTCCTCTGACATCTTCATGAAGATGGTAGGCATGGTGTCACCATATTTTCGTATTCTTCACAAACCCTTGTCAACTGGGCTAGAAAACCTAACGGTTAGGCTAGGCTAGCAACCTTAGGTTTTGTTGGGCTTATGACTGCCAACAATAAGCCTTAAGAGAGTCACAAGAATACTGGTGAGTTGAAAAGCTCCTTCAATGAGTTGCAGAAACCCTAAAACCAAAAAATCTGCAGAAAATTGTGAAACCCTAGAAACCCTAGGGCCAAAAATCCAAAATGCTCGGAAATGCAATCTGAGACTTGATGGAGGTGCACTAAAGGAGGTTGTACACTCATGTACAACTTTTATCTCCAATGTCCAAGTTTAAGGTGCTGAAACACCTCAGAAAAGGAGGGTCGTACATAATTGTAGCAAACCCTAGAGGGTCATACAGAACTGCAGAAGAAGAGGGTGGATGGCTTTGAATGCTTGTGCATTGGGTTCTTCAAGACTTGTGCTTTGCTACCATGTTGTTGTTGTTTTTTTCTAAGCTAGGCTCAAGCATGAAGTTCATTCCAATTTTAGCATTTTACTTGAACCATAGACAATTGCAGTTATACCATAAACAATTTGTTGTAGTAACCAAGATCACAAGAATAAACACCATGCACAAGTACACAAGAAGTATCCTGGGAAACCCTTCTCAACAAGGGAAGAAAACCCAACCAATCCTTTGCTATATTCTTCAAGAGAAAGACCTCCCACACCATAAACCTATCACACAAAAGGGTGCTCATAAAACCTAGAAGACTAGTGCCCAAGAGAGGTGCGCACTTCAGCCCAAGAACAAGTACTTGCTGAAATTTCCAAACTCACACTTGTGTTATGATTCCTCAATGGGGAATTTACCTTTATTTATATTAGAATGATCCTATCAACAATACTATCTATTGGCACAACATGGATGACCTCATTAACTCACAATATAATTAATAATTACCATATTAATTATCTTTTACATTAATTATCTTTCACTTTATGGTGGAGTTGACCTGTACCCTTTAAATCACAAATAGGGTTATAGGTAAGTCTGACTCTTGTACAATATAGCAAGGGATCTCATACACCCACTAGTGCTCAGCCACTGGGGGCACATCCATCTATGCTCAACCACAGGGATGTCCTCATCTCTATCTCACTATACCTCACAGGAGAATCACACTCACTAGTGCTCAACCACTAGGATCACGTTCACATGTGCTTAGCCACAGGCACGTCCAACTCAACAGATCTCTTTCTCACTGTGTCTCACGGGAGAATCATCTGGAGTATCAAATAATCTCAACTCTCTGCATAGAGGAGACCAATACATTGTTTCATCTTCGTCTTAGAGAGAACGACACACCCAACTCATGGGCTTCCCCACACAGGGGCAAACAACTTTCCATCTCTGTCTTAGAGAGGAACCACGCACTCGGCTCATGGGATTTCTCACCCCACACAGGGGCACAACGTTCCATCTCTATCTCATAGAGGAACCACACACCCAGCTCATGGGCTTTCTCACCCCACATAGGGGCACAATGTTCCATCTTCATCTCATAGAGGAACCACACACCCATCTCATGGACACACCCAACTCATGGGCTCTCTCTTAGGTCGAATCACTTAGTCTGTGTCCTAGAGGATGTCTCAAGCAACTGTAATCATCAACACTTCTTGGGGATGACCTTCCCTGGGTTGTGGAAGAGATCCATTAGTCCGGAAAAATGGCAAGCAACATCAATACAAAATTTAGAGTTTTAATTCCCAAAAAGGATTGCCCCAACATGTTCGATGATTTTCATTGGATTGCCTTGTGTAACTACTGTACAAAATTATCGCGAAGGTCATTGTAGTCAGGCTCAAACCCATTTTATCAAATTTTGTTTCTTCTGAACATATCACTTTCTTAAAGGGGAGTCTTAAACATGAAGCCATTGGCTCGACACAGGAAGGCATGCGTACCATAAAACTTGAAAGTATCTAGTTTTGGTCATTAAAATTGATCTCTCCAAAGCCTATGACTAGGTGTCATGGCTATATCTCAAATTATTGCTTCTCCATATTGGCTTTGAGCTCCCTACGGTGAAATGGATTATGTTATGTGTGACTATTGTTTCCTTTGATATCCTCATCAATGGATCAGGTTCATATTTCTTCAAACCTACTTGGAGGTTGTGCCAAGGATTCCCCCTCTTGTCATATATGTTTTTTCTAGTTGTTGACAGACTTAGTTGGGAAATCGTGGAGGCCAAACAAGTAAAAAAAATCAAGATGTAAAGATGGATAGGGTGGAGCGCCTCACTCATTTTCTTTTTGTGGAAGATGTGTTGATCGTTTGCTATTGTATAGATTCTGAATGAAGGGCCTTAAAAGAAATCGTGGAGCTATTTTGTGATGCAACATGTATGCTTATTAACAATCATAAGTCTATTATCTACTTTTTAGATATAAAGGAAGGAATTCAACAAGATATCTCTAGTATATTTAATTTTTCATCATATGATTTGAGCAATGGGCTTAAATACCTTGAGTGTTTCCTCAAGCCAAATAATTACAACATATCATACTAGAAATGGCTATTGACTATAATTGAACAAAAAATTAGTTTTTGGTACAATTGTTGGCTATCCCACAAAGGTAGATTGATCTTGTTCAAATCATTGCTCGAGGCTATACCAATACACTGACACTTATTGGCTCTCATTATGAAAGGTATCCTCAACTACATTAGAAATATATATTTTAACTATTTATGGAAGGGAAGTGCAAAATACCTTTGTTCACATTTGGCTAATTGGAAGAGCTTGTCAAAGCCTAATAAATTTTGGGGATGGGGCCTAAAATATATCTAGATCTTTGGGAAAGCATGTTGGTGCAAAATTGGATATCGGGATTCTCTGAGGTTACCAACAAAGATACCATTGTAGTCTAGCAGCACTGGCATATTCAATATTCTGCAAGGGAAGTAGGTCTCACCCGAAGCGCAACTGAGACTTGTGAGAGGTGAAGTGAATCAAAGAGGATGCATCATTAGATCTAGCACAACATAATGCAGAGTCCTACTTTAACATATAAAGAATTATATTACCAATTGTATTACCAATTGTATAAATTAGCATAACCATCAGATTAACCCGGTTGCACAACATACAAACAAGTCCATACATCAAAGATAATGGCTAAATACCAAATACACAGTACAAAAGTAATTGTGCAATGAAGAAACTACATATTCATATACATCAGAACCAAAATTTCAGGGCCCAAACGATCTCTTATATTATTAGTATCTCATAATTCATGATACCGTGAGTACATCTTTCTTATCATAGCTTATACATCACGCTCCATGATCCAATACCCTCTACATACTCTATCACTACTGCGCAAGTACAATTATTTCCACAAAATCCATTACAGTAAATTATCGCACCGGACTCAACAACAACAATGGCGATATCTTGATAACAGAGGAAGAACAACAACAATACTAGCGACAACAATCTAACATTGCACAAAATGACTAACAACCAACTAACCCTTTCCCATTACATATTCCCATATTTCTAGTTTTCCCTCGGGTGCTTCTTAACTTCTTGATTATGCTATTGTCTTTTCTTGATTCCACGAAACATTGTTTTTTTCGCTTTCTCTTTGCATGCGCTCGAAGCTTCTGGCTCTTTCCACTTGCTCGTCCAACTGGTGCATGATCCGTTTTCACTGCTGGCACTCTTGCAGTTAAATTTTTCACTTATCCTATCTATTCTCTCCCGCTTATAATCTTCTATTGTGTTATTGTGCTTTCCTACAAAACTTTGGCCTTTCCGCAAAATTCGGTTCTCTTAAAAAACAGAGGGCCCAACAAAGCATTAACAACCAAATGTTTATGGGTATTCATGACCAGGGATAGTCTTTGGAGATGTATCCTAATCGATAAAAATATTGCACCATATACTATTTTGGATTGGATAAGAAAAAGAGATAAGAGTACTCACAATGTATCAAACTAGTAGAGGGTTATCTCACTTGCCCTTACCATCATAGGAAACTATTTGGTATGGAAGGTTGGCACAAGTACACATGTAAGGATAGGGATGGATGTTATTATTGGAGGTGGAGATAATATTTTCCTCCATGAAGGTCTTATGGCCCAGCTCCATGAACTGGGTTAATGTACATTAAATAGGGTCAGGGATGTTGTTCATGCAACAATATGGAATCAGGGGTGACTTTCTATTGTGGATCTTAGGATTGATGCAATATGAAATGATCAATGGACTCTTTATACCTCTGAATTGTATAAGGTTTGTATCCACTTATCCAAATTAGAGGATGAAATTATTTGGTCATTCAATAAAGTTGGTGGTTAGTATTCGACAAAGCTTGGATATTTGGCAATGCAAGAATTGGGAGATAACACATATTCCTAGTGGTACAATACAATTTGGAAGTTAAGGGGATCATTGAAAGGTATCGTGTTCTTCCGGCTTGTGCTAAAAGGGAAAGTTTTAACTTGGGGTAGGATGCAACTTTGAAATAAATAGGGTCTAGGACTTTGTTATTTGTGTAAGAGGAATGATGAAACCAATGCTCATGTATTTATGGACAAGTCTGGATGGAAATCGAAAGACAATTGGACTTTAATCATTTATGGGATAAGGGTACAATTTCAGATTAATTTTGTGGGTATTTTAACCAACCACCCCTGAAGGAATTTAGGGTGCTTCCAATACTTGTCGTGTGGGGGTCTGGCTAGCCATAAATGCTAGTGTTTTTTAGGACAAATGTCATCCCGCGTTCAAGGTATCACAATAATATTTGGTGCTCCCCTTTAGCTACAAAACTAATAATAACTGAGATCATCCCATTACGGTAACTGAAGTGGAGATCAATAAATTGGTTGCTTGGGGATTCTTTGATGGGGCCTGTCAAGGACCAGGCATAAATTGTGGTTTTGGATTTATAATACAATACTCAGAATCTCATTTTGTTCAAGGCAAAGCTAACCTAGGACAAGGGACCAATAATATGGGTGAATTCAATGCTTTGTGTTAGCGTCAGAAGTCACTCCTGGATTTCTTGCAGGAGCAAAGCCCAACACCCATCAGTTTTATGTCATGATTTAATAAATGGGGGTGATCAAATGGGTAAAGACACAAGAAGATAAAATTTTGACTCAGGAGACCGGGCCTAGCATGTACGCAACAAGGGAGGTCTTGATCCAACTTCTGTCAATGAATGGATTAAAGGGTGATAGAGGGAAGACTTGTGAGAAGGGTGAGCAAGACTGCCTAGGGAGACAAGCCTTCGGAAGCTTGTGGATGAAAAACTCAAAAGCCAAGATCCTCTTGGTCTGGAGCTTCAAGGAGTTGAAGAGTGACTCAACTGGATCCTCCAATTCTAAGTCGTTCAGTGCTACGAAAATAACAGGAACCGATTAGAAACAATGTAATTGCTACAATGATCCAACCTACATCATCCTATAACAACTACAACTCGACTGGATCCTCCAATTCTGAGCCTTTCTAACATAGTGAACAGAGATGAAAAGAAGCTGACATCCATAAACTAAGAAGTCTCAAATGCCTTATACATTAACCAGAGCAACCAGTGCTTCATCAAAACTTTACAATCCAGAGATTTTCTCAACCATCGATCCCCTTCAAAATACAAAGACTCAGTCTATATACTCAGGAAAATTCACCTCACAGAGGCATGTACAATCACCCAAAGCTTGGTGTCCCTTCACTCAAACTTGTACTGATATCTTTCTTTAAGCGCCACCTTAACTACGCATGGCCCCTGTAAGGAGGGTAGTTGATCCATTAAGTGTTGGGCTAGCGTGCGCAGACTTCTCTGTTGAGTCGAGGACTTCGGCATGGCTTCTTTGAAAAATTCAATACACAGGACCTCTTTGAGCAGAACACTTGCCAGACCCTCCATTCTCTATACTTAATGAATGAAAAGAGGTTTCAACCACCCGCTCTTGCCGTCATTTACTCCAAGCAAAAAACAGTAGTGAGGTCGGACCCTATGGCACCTCGGCATCACGAGGATCCCCTCTGTAACTGAACTCGGTGCGGTTCCTTTGACCTTTTGTACATATCTCCTTTCTTTCTCCAAGTGACCACGGGCTGTGACCACGGAGCTTTCGGCGTTCGCGAATGGGAAGAAGCTAATCCCTGCATTTAGAAATCGTGATGAGTGAAATGTCGAGACGGCTCAGTCTGGTGCCACGCATCCTTCTGAGATCTGACGGTCCTGAAACTTACTCGTCGATATTGTGGGCCCAGGTCCGAGACTCTCTCGGTGATCAGGGGATCAAATTTTGCTCAAATTTCAATGTGCTCGGAATGCGACAAAAATAGTGCCATTGCGTCCGTCTCATCTTCCTGATTCCGGTGGTATATTTACTTTGTTAAATGGAGTCCGTATGGAGAAGATATCGCGATCTGTTCGTCAAGCCAAACAGGCAAAAAAATTTGATGCTGACTGTACCTGTCCGTACAGTCCGTACGGTCTGACGTGGCAGTCCATACAATGACGTGTCAGGTGGATGATGTGGCAAGCATTCATTGGTTAGCAGTTGGTGAATCATGGAGTGACACGTGTCCTTGGGTGGCAAATGATGTGAGGACACATGGCCCAATCCGTGGGCGCCACGTGTCACTCGGTTATTGGTTGGTTGATTGATGTGTAAAAGGTATGGTAGAGTCTGCGGGGTTCGACCCCCGGACCTCCCCCACTATACAACGCTTTAACAAACCTCCACTAACCAACATGCCGCCCATTGTTGCTTGTTATGAATACGGGTCATATTGTATTGAAGTTTCATTATGTATTGTTTTGGCGGGGGGGTCGGGTCGGGGCTTAGCCCCGACCCGCGGTCCTTTGTACCATACATACGACCATGCCACATATAGTTTGACCCCGACCGTTGGCACGTGGGTTATGTTGTAAGCCACGGTTACATTGTAACTCATATGACCCCGACCTGGAGCGCGGAGGTTGGTTACACAGTTCTACAATGGATAAACCACTTTTTAGCCATGCGCGCGGTCATATGCGCCATACGCCCAGGTGTCGAGGCGGTTAGGGGCTGGAGCACCCTTAACCATTCTACGGTTTGCACCATTGGCACGGTTGCGCCCGGTGCTGGGTTTTTGCACTTAAATGAGCATGTGAGCCAGGTTCAATGGAGAAGGGTGCGAATTGTAGAACCAGAGACAACAAGCTTGAAGAGGGAGACTTCCAGGAGGCCTAACTTCTTCGTTTTTCGACCGATTGAGGTGCCGAAAGAGCCCAGGCAGGGGTTTTGGGACGCTGGGAAGCCATTGGAGCAGTCGGTTTGTCAGTTTGAGCATTGTAAGACATGTTTTTGAGCACTTTTTTAGCAATTAATAATAATGATCCATTGGAAGCTGGACCAGGAGATGTAGCCCATAAGAGGGGT
>ML777572.1:416841-433564 GCA_009831015.1 Picea engelmannii
CAATACTCGACTAGATCAACAGACAAAGGATCTTAGCCAGAATACAAATAAGCAACTGTGGCTGAATAAAATAACAACACTCGGCTAGATCAAAAGACAAAAGGATCTTAGCCGGAATACAAATAAGCAACTAAAAGATAATACCCGGAATACGGGAGCACTGCAGAATTAATGAAGAATGATGGAAGACCTGGATGATCTTCCCGGTGACTAGGGTGTCTTTCAACACCGAAATCAACCAACTGGTGTCTTCCTCCTGGAATACATTGAAATATCTCTCTTGAGATGCGCCTCTTCTCCTCAATGACAAGTCATAATCTACATAATGATGAATTAGGTTGCTGACCCTTCCTTTATAGCTTTCCAAAACCCTAAATCATGCTGAAACCCTAATTCGTTGTTGACTTCAAAAACCCTAAATCATTGCTGAAACCCTAATTCACTGTTGACTTCTATTTTTAGCTTATAATGACTTGAAAGCGCTTTTAACCCTTTTTAGCTCAATGTCACTTTTCGAATATAACACCTGTGACTGGAGTGACCTCTAGTAACCTTGTTTACCCCTCTTTGGCCCTGGCTATAGTCTAACGGGGTGGTTTAGACCATTAAGCCTCCTCTTTTGGAGCTCCTATTTGGAAAGGGACATTACATCTCCATAAGAAAGTACAAGACCCATCTACACCATTACAGAAGCCCCAGGAAGAAGTGAAGACCTAGGAAGAGAAGTCGACCCCACAAGAAAAGTAATAATGAAATTGAAGACCCAGAAACAAGAAGTCGGTCCCAGACTGGCGCCCAGATCAGTATAAATACATGACTGACTCATTTCATTTTGGCAGTCAGACAACTCCTTCTGCAATGCGCACAAGGCATTTGTAGCTGCAATTTTGGCAGTTTCACTATTTTTGGGTTACTGGTTATCTTAGAGAGTGCGCCACACTTGGAGAAGCTCTTGCTTGGTTATGCTAGGTCTTGGTGATGCTAGCATTGGAGAGGATCTTCTCTATATGGTATTTTGGCTATTGATGGTGATGTACTGGTAGTATCTTGGACTGGATTCTTCTAGAGAAAGGTTGTTGGGTTTTCTCCCAAGTTTGGGTTTCCCAGGATAAACTCTTGTGTTCTTGTGTTGTCTTCTTGTGTCTACTATGCATGGTTAACATTTCTAGATCTTGTTATTTATGCTGCATTGTTATAGTTGAGATTTTCAGTGTATAGTTAGTCTATGATAACTGTTGTATGAAAGTGAATCTTGTTATTAATCATAAGGCAATAACTATCAGATCTGAGAATCATGTAAACACCAACATTCGTTTGACTACTCTTGGACTAACATCTCATCACCAACCATTGTAAGATACTACATCACGAAGATGGACAATCCCACAATGTCTTCAAGCTCGATGCACAGTCTGTGGGTTTCCTTCAATGCAAGTCGCCTCGTTCATATGAGACAACTTCCTTGCTAACTATACAATTCACCTTAATGCAGAGCCACCCCTTTGCACGTCTGAGGGAGATGCCACATGGCCTGCCAATAGGCATACGACTTGTATGACATGCATACAACATGTGTACGGCCACACACAACCTCCAACCAACTCTATAGATGCATTTTTTTGTTGAGGACCATCTTTCTACAACCATTGGTCTCCTTTAAGCAATGAATTGCTAAATTTAAGGGATGAGAATGGAAACTCAATTGAGAATTTGCTATCAAAAAAATTATGATAGCCATTGATTTTGGGGACTCCATGAGATGGATGCTATGTCATCTAATTGTTGTTATTCTTTCCATGAATTACTAGAAATTGATTTTGAATAACAGATATCAATAAGATAGCCTAAAATTCCTCATATCCTTTGACTTAACACAACTGAAGTATCAATACCATCCAACAACCATTAACACTCTTAGAACAACCCATTAAACATTAATAAGAGCAACATATTAAACACATCTATGAGAATCCTCACTACAAATTAAATCATTCACATAATGGACACAATGATTTTACTCTGGAAACCCAAATGGGAAAACCAACTTCAAACATTTGCTCAGTTCTCATTTCCACAATCTCTAGTTACAATACAACTTGTGGCTCTCTATGCATCCTCTCCTCTCTTAGCCAAAATACCATTTGTGAGTGAAAGTATAAGAACAAATAGGGAGAGCTAGGGAGGAACAAATAGGGAGAGTCAAGGTAATGGGAAGGCCAAAGGGCATGACCTTTCATGTCCCATTCCTCAATCTCTTCTACTCTCCTATTTTTTTTTTTTTCAAAATAAATTCATTGTTTTCTTCTCATTTTGTCTTATTTCACTTTTACATTTGCATTGTTTTTAATAGTTTACCTAACCTTGATTAATTGTCGAATTGGCGTGCAAGTACTAAGTCATGCAACCATTCACTTGTTCATATCCATTTCAAATCACACCTCCCCATTGAAAGGATTTTTGGTCTTCAAAAGCTTGAAGGAAACCAATCTAGATCAATGTGCCTTCTATTTGCTTCTCTAGAACATGGCTCTGACTCCGGATCTTGGCTACAACTCTGACTCTAGCTACTAGCTCTAGTCTTGGTTATGGCTCTAATTTATGGCTCACTTGTTCTCACAATGTAGAAGTTTTCTCACTAATTCTCAGCTTTGAGCAATCTTCAGATCCGAACTCTGCAATCGACGTTCATTCCCATCTCTCTTAGAGTTGGAGATGGTCCATCTTGGAAATCAATGAAGCCAAGTCAAACACTGGTCTGTGTTTGTTCAATGTGACCCCATCACACTATGCCATTGTGTAACAATTCCACAAGGGAAGTGTGGTCTGTGTTCTTTTGCTAGGATTAATTGCTTCCCGACATGGAAACAATTCTCTGGTGCCTACACATGCTTACAAGCACTTTGTCTCTACAACAATGCTATCTGGATGACAACCTTTATGTGCAGTCACAATTCATCATCCAACATTTTGTTTGCTATGGTAGTTGTCATGAAGTTCTCAAGCACCCCCCTCCAAGGTCATTGACCTCCATGCTTCAATCTTCGATACATCTACAAGAAGGGGTTCTTCTAAAAGATTGTAGGTAGCAATTGGAATGGGGCAACCTTGGTTGTTGGCATCAACCTGATGTCTTCTTTGATGGTGATACATATTTTCTATGCAGTTGTCGCTCCTTGGACAAATTATTTTCCTTGAGTTGTAGATGGAGTAAGTTCTTTATCTCTATTAAGCTTCACTTTCCACACCCTTCTTTTGGTTGTGCGGTTTCTAGAGTGAAACTATGGATGAAGTCACCGACACTTTGCTTCCCAATGTCCACTCAATATGTAGTGGTGGCAAAAGTTCTTGTTGCTGCTACAGGGACTTCCCAACATACTTCTCTCCATGTGCCTCCGAGTTCGTTGTTGGATTGTGGAAATCTTCTTTCCATTCCTCCTCTGAAAGCAATCTGTCTTGCTTCTCCCAGCAAGATGCCACTTGATGGATTTTCTTCCCACAGAATAAACATACCTTTTAGATCCAACAGTTGGCAGTGCTATGGCCTTTCTTCCTACAGTAGTGATAAACAAGGAATATTATGTTTCATGCAGGCCTCTTGGTCTTCTTCTCCTTCTTATCCTAGTTGATTGGCTTGCCACTACTTCTAAGTGTTGGAACACGCTGAGTCTTTGCTCTTTCTTCATCGTTTCCCTTCTGCAATTTGCGACAAGAAGGCTGAGGTGGTAGTGGCATGCCACCTTCATTTGTTGTTGTTCTTCCTTCTGATTAGCAGTCCAATTCTATCATGTCCTTCGCCTTCACAAATGTAGTATTGTTGTTTGTGGCCTTTTCATTTTCATCATCAAAACCCAGGCCTTCATGTTTGACCCTATGTTCAACTACAATGGGGCTTACGATGCCTTGTCTTCTTTTGCCTAGCCCTTGACCATCATAGCCCATCTGTCTTAATAGTTTGGAAATAATGCCTCTGGTATGCTTTTCAAAATCACCTATGCACTCTTGAGAAAGGTCTATGGAAGATGAGCTTACCAGAATTGTCTCGGTCATGGTATTGGCTTCATCAATGGAAATGGAAGGTGGAATTGTTTCTCTGTTCTCTTGGACAGTTGCTTGGAGCTTTGTCAATTCCTCTTCATTCTCTACCAACTCTTGTTGTAGTTGAGTCATCTTCTGAGTGAACCTGTCTTTTTGTCAATTTTCCAACTAGATGACCTTCTCTCCCAAGTGTACAAGTTGAACTTTGCTCTTGTCCCAATCTACCATAACCACATCGAGGGAGTCTTGGTGTTCAACAAATTGCTTCTTTAGCAATGCCAATAGTCTTGTTGAACTCTCAAGGTTCTTCCCTTCTAATATCACTTGGTGGTATTCTGATATTCTTGGTGGTAGCCTAAGAAGTGCAACTGCAACTACAACAATTGAGTATTGTCCTAGTCTTGTGTTGTTGTTGGATGGTGTTTTCTGGTTCCATCTCGTGCTACTGGTGCAACTAGGGTTTATATGTTGGTTCTAGTGTGGCTTTCCGGAATCATTCTATCTAGTAAAGATTAAAGTGTTCGGGGGTGCCTGCATGCCTATGGTTGGGTGACAATAGTGATATTGTCTATGGTAAAACAAGCACATCAAATATTTTAACAATATGATCCATAAATGAGGGGCTTATAGCCCACTCGCTTCACCAACACAAATACTATGCATAATTTTATTTTCGAACTTTGTTTATTTGTTCCTTGTCTTTAGAATGGATAGAAGGCTTATTTTCTCTTTCGGTGTTGAGTGCAACTACTTTGCAGAACTACTTAGGTTTTTGAGTTGGTTTCTCTATTGGCCATCGCCAAGTGGGCATATTGAAATTGGATATGTTTCTCTGTTTCAAGATTCCTCCTATTCTTGAGGTATGAGAAGGTGGTTTTTTTTGCAATGCTCTATTTATCGGCCAAATATCTTCACCTATACTACTTATTTTGAGGTGCAACCATATAGGTATGCTTGGCATCAATTCAACCCAACCTCCTCATTAATTAATGACCCAGTACTGTGTTTGAATAAGTGAATAACTTCAGTAGTAGAGGAATCAATACAACTAATAAAAAAATTTGGTTGCTCAATGACCAACCTTTGTTTACCACGTTATTGTTCTTAGGCTTGACATAGCGATTGCATACATGATTCAAATGCGATTCATTCAGTTGGTGAAGGAGTCACTTCCATGCATTGAAGCCTATAAATTTTGATTTCTTGACTTTCATGGCCTTATAGAAAAGAACATTTTCACCAAGACACTAAATGGAGAATATAAATACAAGCAATGCTAAAGAAAACTTGCTAGCCATAGATTTGTACCCCTACAAACAAAGATATTATGAGCAATGAAGAGGTGTGAGAATTCAACCAACAAACTATTGATGGCCAAGCTGAAAACTAATGGCAAAAGAATATGCTTGAAGCTCTAGTGATTTAGAGGCTCGACACATTGCCTCAAAGAGGCAATGCGCACTATCAAAAGGTGAGAGAAGCTTGTCTATTGTTGATATCAATACGGAAATCTCACAATTTCATGCATGCATCAACGAAGAATCAAAACACTAAAAGAACCTCTCTTATTGATTCCTAGACCAACGAAAAGTATTGAAGGAAAATATGCCCATGTAAGTTTTAAACCTGCGAAGTAAAGCAATGCATATAGATTCTTAAGCAATACAAAAATTAATCAATGGCTCATACACAGAGTACACAGAGTTTTTATACCGGAAACCCTCAACCGGGAAAACCTTTCTTATTTTCATTATATCGAATTTCACCATTCGCCATACAATATATACAATGTTTTTAGGTATTCTGTAGATACCAAAACCCTAATCCCTTAATCCGAGATTAATTTACAAATCCGCTAAAAATAGCAAAAACTGCCCCAAAAATTTTTTTCGAGGCACTGCCCCGAACGCTGCGCGTAACCAGGGGGGGCATACCTGCCCCCCCCTTGGGAGCCCCCTAGGAAAGTGCCCGGCGCACACGACAAAGCTCTAGGTGAAGGGATCGTCAGACGCAGTTGTCGTATTTGACGCACCCACACACACACACATGCAAAGAATATAACACATACCCAACAACCCATTCATAACCTAGAAGACAAGGCGATGGGGATGGCCATTTGATTTCTCTTAGACCAACATCTCATCACTAACCATTGTAAGATACATCACGAAGATGGACAATCCCACAACATCTTCAAGCTCAATCCACAATCTGTGGGTTCCCTTCAACACAAGTGGCTCTCTTCATATAAGACAACTTCTTTGATAACTGTACAATTCAACTAAATACAAAGCCACCCTTTCACGTGTCCTAGGGAGATGTCACACGACTTGCCAATATGTATACAACTTGTACGTCTCACCTATAGCCTGTGTATACTACCCACGACCTCCAGGCAACTCGGAAGATGCACTTTTTTGTTGACAACGGTCTTTCTACAACCAACGGTCTCCTTCAAGCAATGAATTGTTGAACTTAAGGGATGAGAATGGAAACTCAATTGAGAATTTGCAACAAAAAAATTATCATAGCCATTAATCTTGGGGAATCCATGAGATCGACGCTCTGTGTCATTTAATTGTTGTTATTCTTCCCAAGAATTACTAGAAATTGATTTTGAACAATAGATATCAATAATACAACCTAAAATTCCTCATATCAATTCACTTAACATAGTTGAGGTATCAATACCATCCAACAACCTCTTAGAACAACCCATTAAACATTAATAAGAGCAACATCTTAAACATATCTAAGCGAATCCTCACTGCAAATAAATCAATCACATAATGGACACACTGATTTTACCCTGGAAACCCAATGGGAAAACCAGCTTCAAATGTTTGCTAAGTTCTCATTTTGGTGATATTTGGTTACAATGCAACTTATGGCTCTCTATGCATCCTCTCCTCTCTTGGCCAAAAGATCCTTTGAGAGTGAAAGTATATGAACAAATAAGAAGAGTTGGGGTAGTGGGAAGGTCAAAGGGCATGACCTTTCATTACCCATTCCTCAATCTCTTCTCCTCTCCTATTTTTTATTTAATTATACATGATGTTGAATAAGTCACTCACTCCAAAGAGTGATACAAGAACCATTCTTCTAATCCGGGCATATGTCCTAGAAGAATAAATGTCTTGGACCATTTTTCGTCTGGAGAATGTCTGTCCTTCAGTGCACTGACCATCCATCTAGCTGATAATCATTTTCAACACTATTGATAGTCTTCAAGGCAAATCAGACTATCAATATTGTCTTCATTGTTTTCTTCTCATTTTGTCTTATTTCACTTTTTAAATTTGCATTGTTTTTAATAGTTTACCTAACCTTCATTAATCACCAAATTGGCTTGCAGGTACTGAGTCTTAACCAGTCACTTGTTCGGATCCATTTTGGATCAGTAATAGAGAAAGATCCATTATAATAGGTTGAGAATCATCCATATTCGAGTCCTTAGAAAGAGGCAGCAAAAACAATCCTAGTGAATTGTGAAGAGAAACCCCATCACTTATAGTCTTTGTACAAAAGATTCATATGGACAATATAGTGGAATATGGGCCCATGTACTTAATAAAAAAATTGAAATGCAAAACTAATGAAGTCATACCTTCATAAAGGGTTTGGAAAAATAGATCAAACCCATATGCAGAGTGTATTTTTAGACGTGCATTGTAAATTGTGTTAGTAGTATCATCTAGAAGATCCCTATCACAAACTATTACTCCTGCAAGTTCTTCAATCCCCTAAAGACAAGCCAAGCAAGACTTGAAGGCACAACCCTCCATATGATAGATATTGCATATAGAGTTCTTTTGTATTAGATCTGCCCAAATATAAGTAGCTCCATTGAATAGGGCATTAAGCCCTTGTGAAGTCATTAGTTTCAACAAAGGAGAAGGCTTTGTAAAATCTTCGAAGAATCCTCTATATAGACCCAAGAAGGAAATAGTACCAACTCTTCCTAGAAATCTGCAATATATTGTTTATGAAATGGCGCAGTGTAAGCCATAACCAAAAATATTCTGCAAAAAAAATCAAGAAGATAACATTGGATTTTGAAGAGAGGGAAAATCCCTAGGAAACCCTAGGAGATGATCAAGAAACTTTAAATATGTAGCCCTTAGAGCAATGCTTCTTGCCAAAAGAATCTCTAGATCACGTATAGAAAAAATCAGATATGGAAACCGTAGTTCTGAAGCCCTTAGGGAAATGCCACTAGCTAAAAAAATCTCCAAAAAATGTTGAAATAAATCAACAAGTAAACCCTAATGTTGGGTGCACCAATCTAAAGACAACATCTCTATAAATAGTGTAGAAGATGGGCACACATCCCCAATAAAGTTCCTTTCCATCCAACAAAACACAATGAAATGACATTGATATTACTTTGGTTAGGGCTTCTTTTGGATGCCAAGTTTGATCACAAAGATATCGGCGTGAATAGCTAAGAAAAAACCATAAAAAAACTGTGAAAAGAATAGGGAAGGTTCACACTCGCTCCAATACCATGGTGAGATCACATAAGAAAGAGGGGATTGAATGGAATCAAAATGCCAATCCAAAAATCATCAGTAAAAAAAGAAAAAACTAGGACTGAAGAAGTGTGCTAGGGATGAACCAAAAGTGCACTATAGAGAGAAAGATGCCCAAGCATGAGTACTCTATACATGAGATGCCAAAATAGCACATAAAAGAGAAAATATGCCAACCACAAGAAAACACCAAAGATGTAGTTTTCGTAGACTTAGAACACTTGTATTGGAGAATCTTAGCTCAATGATTGAAAAAAAGGATTTACAAATGAGGTAAGTAGGGTGTCCTTCCAATAGGGGTTATGAGCCCACATAAGTTAGTTGCACTCCCCAAGAGGGTAGCCATACTTAATGCTACCATGGAGCTATCATTGATACCCTAAATAATGGAGCCTGTTTGTATATCGTCTAGCAACAACTTGGAGCCGTTGTTGTGACAATGACCCGAGTTCAAATCCTGACAAGCATACTCCTCCCCTATATAGGGTTTGTCAGATGTAGTTATTGATTATATTTAATATTGGTGATGTAGTCTTCGGGTGGATTATTATGTATTAATAAGATACCAACACACCCTATTCTTTGCTTAAGTGTTTGAAGGTGGGTTTGACTTCTTTCTAGGTTTATCGTCCATAAATACAGGGTTCCCATTTTTAAAATAAATAAAAAAATCTAGAGAATGATGTGATAAAATTTTCTGATAGGAGCAAGAAGAATGTGGAAAATATTGTTAATACTTTTAAGTCTTGTTTGTTGATAACAAATGTAGGGCTACTGATCTATAAAATAATTAGAAAAGAGACCCGGAGTCTATGATAGTCCTCCATTACAAAGAGTAGAATCTCTTGTCACTAAAGTTGAGAGGAAACTGAGAGAAAGAAGCAAAATAAAAGAATGAGATAGAACACATATGAACAACTAAAGAATCAATTCAAGAAGAATGCAATTAATATTGGCACAAGATAAAAACTGTTAAAAGAGAGTTAATAAACTGGAGGACAACGTTGCTAAGAAATAGAATGTGCTGAAACAAACTATTATGATATTATTAGTTTAACATGGAACCATGAGGAGAAAGAAAAAAAATACTAAGAAACTAAATGATAAGGATAAGGAGTTAGATGCTTAGGAGAAACTATATGAATGCCTTAAGAGATATTTATGTCCTAATATTGTGAATTTTAATAGTACAGGAGAAGGTAGCCGAGAAAGATCCTAGGATTAGCGAGTGAACCAAAAGGTCACCGGAGAATCACAGATCATAGTATTTGGGATGTGATATGGAGATCAATACTATTAAATCCAAAATTGTTGATTTGCAATAGAGATTACAACAACACAAGTCCCATGTTTTGATAGTTGCCGTTGCCATTCTTGAGCAACAAAAAGAATCAAGAGAACAAGAGCTAATGGATAGTTGCAGTTTCCATTCTTGAGCAACAAAAAGAATCAAGAGAACAAGAGCTAATGAAATAAGTAGAGAATCTAACCAAGAAACTGAAATAAAGAGAATATCAGCTAAAAGGTAAGAATAAAGTGTTGCAAGACGAAAAGAGAGAAACTAGTTGAAGTACAAGAACAATGTTGAATTATTGAACAGGCTAAAAGGTCAGAGACAATCTTTCCATTCCCATGGGGATCGTGAGGAAATAAAATACAGATCCAAGAAAACAACTACAAGATTATGTGCCTGCTATAGTTTCTTAGGGATTACAAGCTACTAAAAAAGTAAAGAATTAAAGAATTCTGCACTCTATTTTCTTCTTTTGAAGAGGAGGCATTGTTGTAACCTCTCAATAACCCTCATGTTGTAGCATAGAATGGATTATCTTTGTAAATCGATTTGAAATTTATTAAAATACATATTTTCTGCAGCTAATGTATTATTAATGTTCAAAGTGAATAAATTCATTTTTTTTATCAGTCTTTCTATTGAATTACCTAAATCATGCTAGCGTGGGAAAAATAATTGAATTTATAGAACTTGCACTCGTTTATATTCCTGAGATAATAATAACCATTGTTTAACATATCGGTTAGCACATTTAAAGTACTGTGCAGAATCATGATCATTCTGATGAGGTGTATGCCCAGTTATTTGAGAATCTAGAAAGTTTCAATATAATAAACATATCCAAAGTTTGAAAGTTGAAAAATGATTTTTTTTTCTTTATTTGTTCGAGTTTTATATTAGGTTTTCAAAATAACAAAATTATGCATGCCCATAAAGAGGGGGAATATCTCTTTTAATGCAACCTTCATCGTAACTTGAATCATGCCAATTGGATTTCTAAGTATAAAGTAGTGTTAATTGTAGTAAGCATTTTTCCATATGAGAAGAAGTGAAAACATTGCATGTTCTATATATCAAATTTCTTGCCATAATTAGGTGTCCAAAATGAAAAAAATTATCATGCACACTAAAAAGGAAGTTTGCATTGCAATTTTAATCACTCCAATCAAATTTCTAAACTTAAAATGGCATTCATTTTAGTGAGGCTTGTTTGATATGAGAACAAGAGAAAAAATTGCATATTATATATTTCAGGTTGCCAAACAGAATTAGGTGCACAAAGTGAAAAAAATTATGCATGTCTATTAAAGAGGAATTGATCCAAAATGGATCATTATATATTGATATTCGTTGGGTGGAAAAATTCGAGGAATTAGTTTGTAGGGCCCATTTTAGGGGTAGGTTCCAATTTGGTGATTTAGGGTCTGGAACCTTCCAAAGCTAGTTTGAGGCATTAAATGACACTTTTTGGGGTAAAAAATTTGTGACCTTCGCTTGCATCCCCTTGATGCTTACACATCAAATGCTTTCCAATGGTGCAAAAATCACTTCAATCGGAGTTTTTATGCAGAAGTTATGTTTTTTGCAAATTGACCTATCATGTTGACCACCATGGTACCAAGTGAATGCCACGTCAACCCCCATTACTCACACATGTGGGGCTATACATATGTGGACTTTCAAGAAGATTCTAGAGGATCCAAAACACTAACACTAATTGAGAGTTGAGGCATGCAAAAACCCTAACCCTAACCCTAGACGACTATTAGGCTATGTTAAATATTGAGCTACTAGGAAGATAAAGGGTTCCATTTTTTTGGTATTTTTATTGTTCCATAGTTGAGCAGAGCATCTAGGAGTGAGATATTAAAGCATAACAGAGGAGGTAGAAGATTATGTAGTTTTCATTCAAGCTACATTGTCCATGGCAACTCCATAATGAGTGCCCCTTTCTTTGTACTTGCATTTCATAAGAAAGAAATAGAGAGCAGAGCATAGGCCTCACCTTCTAGTTGGGTTTTCTCCCATAGGTTTCCTAGGTCACATCTTGTGTTCATTTCTATGGATGGTGTGCTCATTTGCTTGTTCCTTTCATTTCAATGTTAGTTATTTCCATAATTTTGGGCACTACACTAGTAATATTAAATTTGAGATCTAAGATAATAAATTGCATAATAAAAGATTTCATAATATTGTAAGATTTGTTGTGATGAAGTATTATAGTAGAATATCCATGGTAGTTTACAATATGTAAAAATATCATATTGATATCATAGTAGTTTTTTGGGGGGTTTTGTAGGAAGTTTAAGGATTCAGGAATCAGATTAAGAAGGAAGTTTCATAACCCTATCCATGGTGGATGAGTCCAGTCGTAACAACCCTTGGGATGAAGCAAAGGAGAGATCTTCGGAGGTGGAAGAACAATTCATCGATATCTCTTGCAACATGGCCCTCCTCATAGTGGCTCCAACGAACAAATTTAGATCTTTTGGGGAGGTTGGTGGCTTTAACTTAGAATCCATATCAGACGATAAATCACGAGATAATGAAGAGTTGGAAAAGGAGCCTAGAAAATAGAGAGAAAGAGAAACCAAGTTCCAGTGTTACCACTTCTTCGCAACCTTTATTTAAACAGAAAAAAAAAGAACATCAAACCCTATCAAGGTGATATTGGTGTCGTTAAGTTGAATAATTGGTTACAACAATTATAATTTTATTTCAGTCTCTATAACATAGTAGAAGAGAAAAATATTTCATTTTCTCGACTAAAATTAGACGATCATGCCCTAACCTAGTGGGAAATCCACATGGAGACACCTAGGTTGGAGGGTGATCCCCTAGTAACTAAGTGGGAGGTATTTAAAACCCCCATCAAGTCTCAGTTCTATCCTATTGGGTATGTAGAGGGCTAGTGGATCCATTGGCGTCACTTTAGGTAGAGACAAGGGCAGAGTGTGCAAGAGTACACCACCAAGTTCAAAAAAATGACAATTATGTTGGGTATATCTCTTAAAAAGCCTAGATGTACTTCTCAAGTATTTGGGGGGTCGACATAGTCATTTACCTAAGCAAGTGATGCTCTTTAAACCTATATGACAATTGATGAGGCATGTGTGCAAGCATGATACTTGGAGAATATAGGCAATAAGAAATGATAGCCAAGTGGTTCCAAACAGAAAGACCACCAAGATGCTTCTAAAGGAGGGGAAGAAGTGGAAAGGAACGGACAAGAAAACAATAGGCATTGCCCATTAGTACAAGGATCCAAACAATCACTGCAACCATTGTAATATCAATTGTCACACTGAAGATAAGTATTGGAAGGTACATTTAAAGCCGAATCCAAACAATCGTAAGAAGGATGCCAAGAAGAACCTACTTTTTTATGGATTCATGCAATTGAGTAACCTTCATCATAAGGAAGAGAAGGAGATGAATAAACTCTTCCATATTAAGATCTAGGTCAAGAAGACAAAGGTGGGTGGTCTATTCGATTCTGATTCATAGGCCAACCTCATAGTAGAAGATCTCGTCAGCAAACTTGGATTGGAAGTTCATAATCATCCTAACCCATATCCATTGGGATGGGTACACAAGAATGCATAGTTCAAGGTCATTAAATAGTTTAAGATCAATTTTTCTATAAGTGTAGGCTATATTGATGAAGTGGAGATAGATGTAGTACCACTTGATGTGTGTGGTGTAGTGTAACACTACAAGCTCCTACATGTATATGAAGGATGCAATCTTCATGAGGAGAGGAAACTAGCACTACCTGGACAAGGATGGGAATTCTTTCATCATCAATGCACACAAAGGTAAATGCAATATATCTTTGGTAAGTGCCAACCAAGCCAAGAAATTGATCAGTTCTAGTAGGAAGTTTATATTGTTTTTCTTAAGAATTAACTAGTTTATGGATTGGTAAAAATTAAGGCATCTATGGAGGGATGTGCTAAAGATTAGAAACGTCGGTTGGAGGAGTTGTTGCATGTATACAAAGAAGTGTTTCAAGAGTCTAAAGGGTTACCACCTAAGAGGGAAGTGGAGTATAAGATACAATTGTTGTATAAATTTCCATTGCCAAATATTGGGTTGTATAGATAATCTGTGAAGTTATAAAACAATTGCAACGACTGTTGGAGCAGGGAATAATTCGACCAAGCATCTCATTTTGTGGGTCACTTATCATCATAATACCTAAGAAGGATGGGACTTGGTGAATGTGTATTGATTATAGAGCTTTGAATAAAATCACTCTTAAGAATTGGTACCCTTTGTCAAGGACAGAGGATTTGTTAGGTCAGTTGCAGTGTGCTAAGTACTTCATTAAGTTGGATCTCAAATCGTGATACTTCCATATACGAGTTAAAGAAGAAGACACTTGGAAGACTACTTTCAAGACGAGGAAAGGTCTATATGAATTGTTAGTAATGCCTTTTGCTTTATGTAATGCAGTAGCTACATTTATGTGTTTGATGAATGATATATTGTGTCCCTTTCTAGTTTCATTTGTGACAATGTACTTACATGATATATTGGTTTATAGCTCTACCTATGAAGAGCATGTCTCACATCTCATGCGGGTGTTAAAGACTCTAGAAAAGCATTCACTGTTGGCTAACCTTCAGAAATGCGACTTTACTCAACAATCATTGGTGTATTTGAGGTATGTGATTAATGGAGGGGAACTCAAGATAGATCCTGTGAAGATGGAGGCCATCCTCAAGTGGCTAGTTCATATTAATGTCATTGAAGTTAAGAGCTTTGTTGGGGTAGTGCAATACCTACAAAAGTTTGGTGTAGCTATAATTTCTCCACATCATGCCATAATAGCTAGTGGTAAGGGTTTCCAGTGGCAGAAGAATCAATAGAAAGATTTCGATGAGTTGAAATGAAAGATCAATCAAACACTAGTTCTTACATTGCCTATTCTATAGAACCCTTTCGAATTGGAGATAGATGCAAGTGGATATGCTATGAGAGGGATCATGATGCAGGGAGGTAAGTCCATATGCTATCATTTTGAAATGTTTCAAGGTCGGGTCCTAAACTACCCTATGTACAATAAGAAACTCTATGCCATGGTTCAAGCTATTGAGAAGTGGAAGCATTCTCAGATGGGAAAGGAAACTGTTATCAACACTCATCACTAGCCACGACAGTTCTTGCAGGCCCAAAGTTAGCTTCAACAAAACGAACACTACAAGTGGATGGAGCTTTTCCAACAGTTTCATCTACTAGTAATAAATATAAGAATGGAAGCACTAATAAGTTGACACATGCTTTCAAGGCCACCCACATTCAAGATTATAGCTTTGGAAACTCTTATACACATGGAGCCTTTTATCCATGATGCATACATGAAAGATAAGGACTTTAAAGAGGTGTTTCAATAGCTACATGGCCAAATTCGTGTAGAAGAAGGTGATGATAACTCCAACTATCATCTCCAAAATGGGTTGCTCTAGAAGCTAGGTAAACTTTGTGTTCCTAAAAGTGAAATATTGCAACTTATTAGAGAGGCTCACAACTCCAAGGTTGCAAGACATTTTGGTGTTGCGAAGATAGTTGCCCGCTTATAGAGGTACGTTTATTGGTCCAAAATGCAAGAAAATGTAGCTCAGTTTATTAGAGGATGCATACTTTGTCATACCAACAAGCCTAGTAACATAAAGCAAGGTTTATACAATCCTTTACCTATACCCACTAGACCTTAAGATATCATCTCCATGGATTTTGTGGGCAGTTTGTCAACAACTAGTAAGGGACATGACTATCTATTTGTGGTAGTTGACAGGCTCAACGATATGTGCATTTTCATGCCTTGTAAAAACACCATAAAAGGTCAAGAAATAGAAAACATGTTTTTTGAACAGGTGTGGGTGTACTTTGGGATCCCTAGGAGCATCATCTCAGATAGGGATACTAGATTTCTCAGTGCCTTTCAAACTACACTTTGGGAGAAGACAAACACTGAGTTGAAGAGATCTACGACTTTCCATCTACACACAGATAGGCAAACATAAGTAGTCAACAAGACATTGGTTCAACTTTTGAGGGGTTACAATCAAAAGCATCCAAAGACCGGGGATGAAAATTTGATTTATATTCAACACTCTTATATCAGAGCAGTCCACACCTAAGTCAAAATGTTCGTCGGATTTGAAGCATGAAGTTTGAATTCAGTCGAATCTAAAAACTATAGTTCATGTTCGTCGAACTTCTATACAAATTCGGTAAAAATTTTGGCGGGTTTTTAAGGCGTCAAAAGAACAACTTCTAGTTCACCGCTAATTCTAAGTGTTAAATTGTCAATGGAAGAGGGCGATCACATGAGTTCAGAAATTCGATAGGAGTGCAAACAATCTGATAAAGAGACATGACTCTGAAGTGTTTTGTACTCACTGAGAAGGACCTCGACATTGACAAAACCAATGAAGCCATCTTATGATTTGATGCATGTGCAAGTTATAAGTCAAAGGAGAGTCAACGCGGGGAGGCATAAAATCGCAAGGGCACGAATAAAATCAGAGGGGAAAAAATAAAATCGTAGGAATTGATAAAATCGCAGTGTGTGCAGATTACATGTCAATGGAGAGTTGACGCGGGGCAGGTTATGAGGACAAGAATAAAATTGTAGGGGCAAGTTACGATCTCAGGTTCTTACAAAGTTAACATATTTCAAATAGTAAAGTTAACATATATAAATAATAAAGTAACATATTTTAAAATATATATATTAAAAAATGGATTCAATGTTTTAAATTTTATTAATTTGGTATATAATATATATTAGAAATGATTAAATCTCATATATAATAGAGATTATAAATTAATATAACTTATATTTATAAAAAAA
>ML777572.1:433664-447792 GCA_009831015.1 Picea engelmannii
CCCCCTAGGAAAGTGCCCGGCGCACACGACAAAGCTCTAGGTGAAGGGATCGTCAGACGCAGTTGTCGTATTTGACGCACCCACACACACACACATGCAAAGAATATAACACATACCCAACAACCCATTCATAACCTAGAAGACAAGGCGATGGGGATGGCCATTTGATTTCTCTTAGACCAACATCTCATCACTAACCATTGTAAGATACATCACGAAGATGGACAATCCCACAACATCTTCAAGCTCAATCCACAATCTGTGGGTTCCCTTCAACACAAGTGGCTCTCTTCATATAAGACAACTTCTTTGATAACTGTACAATTCAACTAAATACAAAGCCACCCTTTCACGTGTCCTAGGGAGATGTCACACGACTTGCCAATATGTATACAACTTGTACGTCTCACCTATAGCCTGTGTATACTACCCACGACCTCCAGGCAACTCGGAAGATGCACTTTTTTGTTGACAACGGTCTTTCTACAACCAACGGTCTCCTTCAAGCAATGAATTGTTGAACTTAAGGGATGAGAATGGAAACTCAATTGAGAATTTGCAACAAAAAAATTATCATAGCCATTAATCTTGGGGAATCCATGAGATCGACGCTCTGTGTCATTTAATTGTTGTTATTCTTCCCAAGAATTACTAGAAATTGATTTTGAACAATAGATATCAATAATACAACCTAAAATTCCTCATATCAATTCACTTAACATAGTTGAGGTATCAATACCATCCAACAACCTC
This sequence comes from Picea engelmannii, assembly GCA_009831015.1. Classification (NCBI taxonomy): domain Eukaryota; kingdom Viridiplantae; phylum Streptophyta; class Pinopsida; order Pinales; family Pinaceae; genus Picea; species Picea engelmannii. The sequence continues at coordinate 434,418 of ML777572.1, forward strand.
TTAGAACAACCCATTAAACATTAATAAGAGCAACATCTTAAACATATCTAAGCGAATCCTCACTGCAAATAAATCAATCACATAATGGACACACTGATTTTACCCTGGAAACCCAATGGGAAAACCAGCTTCAAATGTTTGCTAAGTTCTCATTTTGGTGATATTTGGTTACAATGCAACTTATGGCTCTCTATGCATCCTCTCCTCTCTTGGCCAAAAGATCCTTTGAGAGTGAAAGTATATGAACAAATAAGAAGAGTTGGGGTAGTGGGAAGGTCAAAGGGCATGACCTTTCATTACCCATTCCTCAATCTCTTCTCCTCTCCTATTTTTTATTTAATTATACATGATGTTGAATAAGTCACTCACTCCAAAGAGTGATACAAGAACCATTCTTCTAATCCGGGCATATGTCCTAGAAGAATAAATGTCTTGGACCATTTTTCGTCTGGAGAATGTCTGTCCTTCAGTGCACTGACCATCCATCTAGCTGATAATCATTTTCAACACTATTGATAGTCTTCAAGGCAAATCAGACTATCAATATTGTCTTCATTGTTTTCTTCTCATTTTGTCTTATTTCACTTTTTAAATTTGCATTGTTTTTAATAGTTTACCTAACCTTCATTAATCACCAAATTGGCTTGCAGGTACTGAGTCTTAACCAGTCACTTGTTCGGATCCATTTTGGATCAGTAATAGAGAAAGATCCATTATAATAGGTTGAGAATCATCCATATTCGAGTCCTTAGAAAGAGGCAGCAAAAACAATCCTAGTGAATTGTGAAGAGAAACCCCATCACTTATAGTCTTTGTACAAAAGATTCATATGGACAATATAGTGGAATATGGGCCCATGTACTTAATAAAAAAATTGAAATGCAAAACTAATGAAGTCATACCTTCATAAAGGGTTTGGAAAAATAGATCAAACCCATATGCAGAGTGTATTTTTAGACGTGCATTGTAAATTGTGTTAGTAGTATCATCTAGAAGATCCCTATCACAAACTATTACTCCTGCAAGTTCTTCAATCCCCTAAAGACAAGCCAAGCAAGACTTGAAGGCACAACCCTCCATATGATAGATATTGCATATAGAGTTCTTTTGTATTAGATCTGCCCAAATATAAGTAGCTCCATTGAATAGGGCATTAAGCCCTTGTGAAGTCATTAGTTTCAACAAAGGAGAAGGCTTTGTAAAATCTTCGAAGAATCCTCTATATAGACCCAAGAAGGAAATAGTACCAACTCTTCCTAGAAATCTGCAATATATTGTTTATGAAATGGCGCAGTGTAAGCCATAACCAAAAATATTCTGCAAAAAAAATCAAGAAGATAACATTGGATTTTGAAGAGAGGGAAAATCCCTAGGAAACCCTAGGAGATGATCAAGAAACTTTAAATATGTAGCCCTTAGAGCAATGCTTCTTGCCAAAAGAATCTCTAGATCACGTATAGAAAAAATCAGATATGGAAACCGTAGTTCTGAAGCCCTTAGGGAAATGCCACTAGCTAAAAAAATCTCCAAAAAATGTTGAAATAAATCAACAAGTAAACCCTAATGTTGGGTGCACCAATCTAAAGACAACATCTCTATAAATAGTGTAGAAGATGGGCACACATCCCCAATAAAGTTCCTTTCCATCCAACAAAACACAATGAAATGACATTGATATTACTTTGGTTAGGGCTTCTTTTGGATGCCAAGTTTGATCACAAAGATATCGGCGTGAATAGCTAAGAAAAAACCATAAAAAAACTGTGAAAAGAATAGGGAAGGTTCACACTCGCTCCAATACCATGGTGAGATCACATAAGAAAGAGGGGATTGAATGGAATCAAAATGCCAATCCAAAAATCATCAGTAAAAAAAGAAAAAACTAGGACTGAAGAAGTGTGCTAGGGATGAACCAAAAGTGCACTATAGAGAGAAAGATGCCCAAGCATGAGTACTCTATACATGAGATGCCAAAATAGCACATAAAAGAGAAAATATGCCAACCACAAGAAAACACCAAAGATGTAGTTTTCGTAGACTTAGAACACTTGTATTGGAGAATCTTAGCTCAATGATTGAAAAAAAGGATTTACAAATGAGGTAAGTAGGGTGTCCTTCCAATAGGGGTTATGAGCCCACATAAGTTAGTTGCACTCCCCAAGAGGGTAGCCATACTTAATGCTACCATGGAGCTATCATTGATACCCTAAATAATGGAGCCTGTTTGTATATCGTCTAGCAACAACTTGGAGCCGTTGTTGTGACAATGACCCGAGTTCAAATCCTGACAAGCATACTCCTCCCCTATATAGGGTTTGTCAGATGTAGTTATTGATTATATTTAATATTGGTGATGTAGTCTTCGGGTGGATTATTATGTATTAATAAGATACCAACACACCCTATTCTTTGCTTAAGTGTTTGAAGGTGGGTTTGACTTCTTTCTAGGTTTATCGTCCATAAATACAGGGTTCCCATTTTTAAAATAAATAAAAAAATCTAGAGAATGATGTGATAAAATTTTCTGATAGGAGCAAGAAGAATGTGGAAAATATTGTTAATACTTTTAAGTCTTGTTTGTTGATAACAAATGTAGGGCTACTGATCTATAAAATAATTAGAAAAGAGACCCGGAGTCTATGATAGTCCTCCATTACAAAGAGTAGAATCTCTTGTCACTAAAGTTGAGAGGAAACTGAGAGAAAGAAGCAAAATAAAAGAATGAGATAGAACACATATGAACAACTAAAGAATCAATTCAAGAAGAATGCAATTAATATTGGCACAAGATAAAAACTGTTAAAAGAGAGTTAATAAACTGGAGGACAACGTTGCTAAGAAATAGAATGTGCTGAAACAAACTATTATGATATTATTAGTTTAACATGGAACCATGAGGAGAAAGAAAAAAAATACTAAGAAACTAAATGATAAGGATAAGGAGTTAGATGCTTAGGAGAAACTATATGAATGCCTTAAGAGATATTTATGTCCTAATATTGTGAATTTTAATAGTACAGGAGAAGGTAGCCGAGAAAGATCCTAGGATTAGCGAGTGAACCAAAAGGTCACCGGAGAATCACAGATCATAGTATTTGGGATGTGATATGGAGATCAATACTATTAAATCCAAAATTGTTGATTTGCAATAGAGATTACAACAACACAAGTCCCATGTTTTGATAGTTGCCGTTGCCATTCTTGAGCAACAAAAAGAATCAAGAGAACAAGAGCTAATGGATAGTTGCAGTTTCCATTCTTGAGCAACAAAAAGAATCAAGAGAACAAGAGCTAATGAAATAAGTAGAGAATCTAACCAAGAAACTGAAATAAAGAGAATATCAGCTAAAAGGTAAGAATAAAGTGTTGCAAGACGAAAAGAGAGAAACTAGTTGAAGTACAAGAACAATGTTGAATTATTGAACAGGCTAAAAGGTCAGAGACAATCTTTCCATTCCCATGGGGATCGTGAGGAAATAAAATACAGATCCAAGAAAACAACTACAAGATTATGTGCCTGCTATAGTTTCTTAGGGATTACAAGCTACTAAAAAAGTAAAGAATTAAAGAATTCTGCACTCTATTTTCTTCTTTTGAAGAGGAGGCATTGTTGTAACCTCTCAATAACCCTCATGTTGTAGCATAGAATGGATTATCTTTGTAAATCGATTTGAAATTTATTAAAATACATATTTTCTGCAGCTAATGTATTATTAATGTTCAAAGTGAATAAATTCATTTTTTTTATCAGTCTTTCTATTGAATTACCTAAATCATGCTAGCGTGGGAAAAATAATTGAATTTATAGAACTTGCACTCGTTTATATTCCTGAGATAATAATAACCATTGTTTAACATATCGGTTAGCACATTTAAAGTACTGTGCAGAATCATGATCATTCTGATGAGGTGTATGCCCAGTTATTTGAGAATCTAGAAAGTTTCAATATAATAAACATATCCAAAGTTTGAAAGTTGAAAAATGATTTTTTTTTCTTTATTTGTTCGAGTTTTATATTAGGTTTTCAAAATAACAAAATTATGCATGCCCATAAAGAGGGGGAATATCTCTTTTAATGCAACCTTCATCGTAACTTGAATCATGCCAATTGGATTTCTAAGTATAAAGTAGTGTTAATTGTAGTAAGCATTTTTCCATATGAGAAGAAGTGAAAACATTGCATGTTCTATATATCAAATTTCTTGCCATAATTAGGTGTCCAAAATGAAAAAAATTATCATGCACACTAAAAAGGAAGTTTGCATTGCAATTTTAATCACTCCAATCAAATTTCTAAACTTAAAATGGCATTCATTTTAGTGAGGCTTGTTTGATATGAGAACAAGAGAAAAAATTGCATATTATATATTTCAGGTTGCCAAACAGAATTAGGTGCACAAAGTGAAAAAAATTATGCATGTCTATTAAAGAGGAATTGATCCAAAATGGATCATTATATATTGATATTCGTTGGGTGGAAAAATTCGAGGAATTAGTTTGTAGGGCCCATTTTAGGGGTAGGTTCCAATTTGGTGATTTAGGGTCTGGAACCTTCCAAAGCTAGTTTGAGGCATTAAATGACACTTTTTGGGGTAAAAAATTTGTGACCTTCGCTTGCATCCCCTTGATGCTTACACATCAAATGCTTTCCAATGGTGCAAAAATCACTTCAATCGGAGTTTTTATGCAGAAGTTATGTTTTTTGCAAATTGACCTATCATGTTGACCACCATGGTACCAAGTGAATGCCACGTCAACCCCCATTACTCACACATGTGGGGCTATACATATGTGGACTTTCAAGAAGATTCTAGAGGATCCAAAACACTAACACTAATTGAGAGTTGAGGCATGCAAAAACCCTAACCCTAACCCTAGACGACTATTAGGCTATGTTAAATATTGAGCTACTAGGAAGATAAAGGGTTCCATTTTTTTGGTATTTTTATTGTTCCATAGTTGAGCAGAGCATCTAGGAGTGAGATATTAAAGCATAACAGAGGAGGTAGAAGATTATGTAGTTTTCATTCAAGCTACATTGTCCATGGCAACTCCATAATGAGTGCCCCTTTCTTTGTACTTGCATTTCATAAGAAAGAAATAGAGAGCAGAGCATAGGCCTCACCTTCTAGTTGGGTTTTCTCCCATAGGTTTCCTAGGTCACATCTTGTGTTCATTTCTATGGATGGTGTGCTCATTTGCTTGTTCCTTTCATTTCAATGTTAGTTATTTCCATAATTTTGGGCACTACACTAGTAATATTAAATTTGAGATCTAAGATAATAAATTGCATAATAAAAGATTTCATAATATTGTAAGATTTGTTGTGATGAAGTATTATAGTAGAATATCCATGGTAGTTTACAATATGTAAAAATATCATATTGATATCATAGTAGTTTTTTGGGGGGTTTTGTAGGAAGTTTAAGGATTCAGGAATCAGATTAAGAAGGAAGTTTCATAACCCTATCCATGGTGGATGAGTCCAGTCGTAACAACCCTTGGGATGAAGCAAAGGAGAGATCTTCGGAGGTGGAAGAACAATTCATCGATATCTCTTGCAACATGGCCCTCCTCATAGTGGCTCCAACGAACAAATTTAGATCTTTTGGGGAGGTTGGTGGCTTTAACTTAGAATCCATATCAGACGATAAATCACGAGATAATGAAGAGTTGGAAAAGGAGCCTAGAAAATAGAGAGAAAGAGAAACCAAGTTCCAGTGTTACCACTTCTTCGCAACCTTTATTTAAACAGAAAAAAAAAGAACATCAAACCCTATCAAGGTGATATTGGTGTCGTTAAGTTGAATAATTGGTTACAACAATTATAATTTTATTTCAGTCTCTATAACATAGTAGAAGAGAAAAATATTTCATTTTCTCGACTAAAATTAGACGATCATGCCCTAACCTAGTGGGAAATCCACATGGAGACACCTAGGTTGGAGGGTGATCCCCTAGTAACTAAGTGGGAGGTATTTAAAACCCCCATCAAGTCTCAGTTCTATCCTATTGGGTATGTAGAGGGCTAGTGGATCCATTGGCGTCACTTTAGGTAGAGACAAGGGCAGAGTGTGCAAGAGTACACCACCAAGTTCAAAAAAATGACAATTATGTTGGGTATATCTCTTAAAAAGCCTAGATGTACTTCTCAAGTATTTGGGGGGTCGACATAGTCATTTACCTAAGCAAGTGATGCTCTTTAAACCTATATGACAATTGATGAGGCATGTGTGCAAGCATGATACTTGGAGAATATAGGCAATAAGAAATGATAGCCAAGTGGTTCCAAACAGAAAGACCACCAAGATGCTTCTAAAGGAGGGGAAGAAGTGGAAAGGAACGGACAAGAAAACAATAGGCATTGCCCATTAGTACAAGGATCCAAACAATCACTGCAACCATTGTAATATCAATTGTCACACTGAAGATAAGTATTGGAAGGTACATTTAAAGCCGAATCCAAACAATCGTAAGAAGGATGCCAAGAAGAACCTACTTTTTTATGGATTCATGCAATTGAGTAACCTTCATCATAAGGAAGAGAAGGAGATGAATAAACTCTTCCATATTAAGATCTAGGTCAAGAAGACAAAGGTGGGTGGTCTATTCGATTCTGATTCATAGGCCAACCTCATAGTAGAAGATCTCGTCAGCAAACTTGGATTGGAAGTTCATAATCATCCTAACCCATATCCATTGGGATGGGTACACAAGAATGCATAGTTCAAGGTCATTAAATAGTTTAAGATCAATTTTTCTATAAGTGTAGGCTATATTGATGAAGTGGAGATAGATGTAGTACCACTTGATGTGTGTGGTGTAGTGTAACACTACAAGCTCCTACATGTATATGAAGGATGCAATCTTCATGAGGAGAGGAAACTAGCACTACCTGGACAAGGATGGGAATTCTTTCATCATCAATGCACACAAAGGTAAATGCAATATATCTTTGGTAAGTGCCAACCAAGCCAAGAAATTGATCAGTTCTAGTAGGAAGTTTATATTGTTTTTCTTAAGAATTAACTAGTTTATGGATTGGTAAAAATTAAGGCATCTATGGAGGGATGTGCTAAAGATTAGAAACGTCGGTTGGAGGAGTTGTTGCATGTATACAAAGAAGTGTTTCAAGAGTCTAAAGGGTTACCACCTAAGAGGGAAGTGGAGTATAAGATACAATTGTTGTATAAATTTCCATTGCCAAATATTGGGTTGTATAGATAATCTGTGAAGTTATAAAACAATTGCAACGACTGTTGGAGCAGGGAATAATTCGACCAAGCATCTCATTTTGTGGGTCACTTATCATCATAATACCTAAGAAGGATGGGACTTGGTGAATGTGTATTGATTATAGAGCTTTGAATAAAATCACTCTTAAGAATTGGTACCCTTTGTCAAGGACAGAGGATTTGTTAGGTCAGTTGCAGTGTGCTAAGTACTTCATTAAGTTGGATCTCAAATCGTGATACTTCCATATACGAGTTAAAGAAGAAGACACTTGGAAGACTACTTTCAAGACGAGGAAAGGTCTATATGAATTGTTAGTAATGCCTTTTGCTTTATGTAATGCAGTAGCTACATTTATGTGTTTGATGAATGATATATTGTGTCCCTTTCTAGTTTCATTTGTGACAATGTACTTACATGATATATTGGTTTATAGCTCTACCTATGAAGAGCATGTCTCACATCTCATGCGGGTGTTAAAGACTCTAGAAAAGCATTCACTGTTGGCTAACCTTCAGAAATGCGACTTTACTCAACAATCATTGGTGTATTTGAGGTATGTGATTAATGGAGGGGAACTCAAGATAGATCCTGTGAAGATGGAGGCCATCCTCAAGTGGCTAGTTCATATTAATGTCATTGAAGTTAAGAGCTTTGTTGGGGTAGTGCAATACCTACAAAAGTTTGGTGTAGCTATAATTTCTCCACATCATGCCATAATAGCTAGTGGTAAGGGTTTCCAGTGGCAGAAGAATCAATAGAAAGATTTCGATGAGTTGAAATGAAAGATCAATCAAACACTAGTTCTTACATTGCCTATTCTATAGAACCCTTTCGAATTGGAGATAGATGCAAGTGGATATGCTATGAGAGGGATCATGATGCAGGGAGGTAAGTCCATATGCTATCATTTTGAAATGTTTCAAGGTCGGGTCCTAAACTACCCTATGTACAATAAGAAACTCTATGCCATGGTTCAAGCTATTGAGAAGTGGAAGCATTCTCAGATGGGAAAGGAAACTGTTATCAACACTCATCACTAGCCACGACAGTTCTTGCAGGCCCAAAGTTAGCTTCAACAAAACGAACACTACAAGTGGATGGAGCTTTTCCAACAGTTTCATCTACTAGTAATAAATATAAGAATGGAAGCACTAATAAGTTGACACATGCTTTCAAGGCCACCCACATTCAAGATTATAGCTTTGGAAACTCTTATACACATGGAGCCTTTTATCCATGATGCATACATGAAAGATAAGGACTTTAAAGAGGTGTTTCAATAGCTACATGGCCAAATTCGTGTAGAAGAAGGTGATGATAACTCCAACTATCATCTCCAAAATGGGTTGCTCTAGAAGCTAGGTAAACTTTGTGTTCCTAAAAGTGAAATATTGCAACTTATTAGAGAGGCTCACAACTCCAAGGTTGCAAGACATTTTGGTGTTGCGAAGATAGTTGCCCGCTTATAGAGGTACGTTTATTGGTCCAAAATGCAAGAAAATGTAGCTCAGTTTATTAGAGGATGCATACTTTGTCATACCAACAAGCCTAGTAACATAAAGCAAGGTTTATACAATCCTTTACCTATACCCACTAGACCTTAAGATATCATCTCCATGGATTTTGTGGGCAGTTTGTCAACAACTAGTAAGGGACATGACTATCTATTTGTGGTAGTTGACAGGCTCAACGATATGTGCATTTTCATGCCTTGTAAAAACACCATAAAAGGTCAAGAAATAGAAAACATGTTTTTTGAACAGGTGTGGGTGTACTTTGGGATCCCTAGGAGCATCATCTCAGATAGGGATACTAGATTTCTCAGTGCCTTTCAAACTACACTTTGGGAGAAGACAAACACTGAGTTGAAGAGATCTACGACTTTCCATCTACACACAGATAGGCAAACATAAGTAGTCAACAAGACATTGGTTCAACTTTTGAGGGGTTACAATCAAAAGCATCCAAAGACCGGGGATGAAAATTTGATTTATATTCAACACTCTTATATCAGAGCAGTCCACACCTAAGTCAAAATGTTCGTCGGATTTGAAGCATGAAGTTTGAATTCAGTCGAATCTAAAAACTATAGTTCATGTTCGTCGAACTTCTATACAAATTCGGTAAAAATTTTGGCGGGTTTTTAAGGCGTCAAAAGAACAACTTCTAGTTCACCGCTAATTCTAAGTGTTAAATTGTCAATGGAAGAGGGCGATCACATGAGTTCAGAAATTCGATAGGAGTGCAAACAATCTGATAAAGAGACATGACTCTGAAGTGTTTTGTACTCACTGAGAAGGACCTCGACATTGACAAAACCAATGAAGCCATCTTATGATTTGATGCATGTGCAAGTTATAAGTCAAAGGAGAGTCAACGCGGGGAGGCATAAAATCGCAAGGGCACGAATAAAATCAGAGGGGAAAAAATAAAATCGTAGGAATTGATAAAATCGCAGTGTGTGCAGATTACATGTCAATGGAGAGTTGACGCGGGGCAGGTTATGAGGACAAGAATAAAATTGTAGGGGCAAGTTACGATCTCAGGTTCTTACAAAGTTAACATATTTCAAATAGTAAAGTTAACATATATAAATAATAAAGTAACATATTTTAAAATATATATATTAAAAAATGGATTCAATGTTTTAAATTTTATTAATTTGGTATATAATATATATTAGAAATGATTAAATCTCATATATAATAGAGATTATAAATTAATATAACTTATATTTATAAAAAAATATATAAATGTCTTAATATAATATATAGTTATAAATGTTGATTTATCATAAGAGATGATATTGTATGTGAATATGTTATTACAATGATGAGTGTTTCATATATATATAAAATATATGGTGACCATCCACGAAAGGATGTGTCCCTCGAATAATAAATAACTACATATTTATTATATATATATTTATACTTTGTAATATATATATATATATATATATATATATATATATATATATAATGTCTTCTCAATGTTGGTCAAACATCAACATTCTCTCTCAACAAGAGAGACATTCTTCATCATGCCAAAGCTTGTCTCTGAAGTATACAAACTTTAAACACTCTCTCTTAACTAGGAGGTATTCTTTGTTGCCACACAAGCTCATCGGATATCCATAGTACAACATGACTTCACAGCCAATGCATCCAAGGCCTGTGGGTAGCTCTCAAATAGCTTCAACATGTCACTATGACATCCACTACCTTGCAATGCATATGTACTTCATCATGTGCACCCATGTGACTTCACAACCAATGCATCCAAGGCCTGTGGGTAGTTCTCAAATAGCTACAACATGTCCCCAGGACATCCATTACCCCGCAATGCATTTGTACCTCGTCATGTGCACCCCTGTGACTTCACAACCAATGAATTCAAGGCCTATGGGTAGCTCTCAAATAACTACAACATGTCCCCAGTACATCCACTACCCTGCAATGCATATGTACCTCGTCACTCCCTCTAAAGAGGGACAACGCCAAGCTATCTCTCTTATTTTCTCGGGTCCTCCTGTGAGAGAGTTAAGCTCGGTCCCGCTCTGATACCATGCTGATTTTTCATAAGAAATGATATTGTATGTGAATATATTATTACAATGATGATTGTTCCATATATATAGAACATATGGTGACCATCCATGAAAGGATGTGTTCCTTGGATAATAAATAACTATATATATAGTCGAACCCCATAGTTAAGTTCGAATTCAAATCGAACTCCATTGTTGTTGAACTTGAACTCGAACCCAAACTATGTGACATTGGTCCACACTTCTATTATAAGCCCCCTTTTGAAACTTGCTATGGAATTTTTCCACATTCACCCATGGATGTTGTATATGGACAACAAGGAGGAGCGATGGAGGACATCACATGAGATGCATTGAAAGAAGGAAAATTTGTTGAAAAGATTAGATAGATCCATTTGAAAATATAGGAGACATTGAAGATGTCGTAGGAAAAGTACAAGGCCTAGCATGATTAGCACATAATTGAGAAAAAATTCAAGGTGAGAGATAGAGTTTGGTTGCATCTGAACAAAAAAAGGCTGCAAGCTAAGTCAAAGGGTTCGTCGAACCTAAAGCTTGAGGTTCGAAATTCGATGAACCTCAAGGTTCGCTGAACCTGAATGAACTTGAATGTGTGCTCGAATTCGAAGCTTAGGACAATTTTGAAGGATAATTTTATTAAGGTTTGGGATGAGGTTTCATTAGGGTTCAATATATATAGTCGAACCTAAAGCCGAACCTCATCTGAAACTTATTGGAAAATTCAAAACCGAATCGAACCTAATTGTTGTTGAACCCGAACTCGAACCTAAACCATGTGACTTAGGTTGCAGGGTCTTGATAAGAAGATCAAGGCTTTGTAGTATTGTCATTTTGAAGTATTGGAGAAGGTGGGTGATAATGCTGATAGACTCGGTCTATCTCCATTAATGTACATTTACTCAATAGTGAATGTGAAAATATGAAACTCTATGAGCCTTCCATGTTGAATCAGGAAATTGATGGGTAGGTCCTACCTATCATAGAGGACTTAGCACCAGATGCTCAGGCAAAGTTGGCAGAAGATACAACTTTGCGGAAGAAGTTCAGAACTAGTAGACAAGGGCAACATGAACTCTAACAGATAGGGTTGAAAGGGAAATTTCTAAGCAAGGCCAAATGGTACTCCAAGGAGAAGGTAGAGTGTTAAATTTAAAGCAGCTGTAAGAGCCATTCTCCGGGAGGATGGCAAAGTCCCTAGCCGAGATGTAGGCCCCCCAGTGCACTCCTGGGGTTCTTGGTCTGGGACCAAACAGTCAGTGCCATGGCAAAAGACCCTTGTAAGGGCCCCCAGTAGATGACTAGGGTTCTTGGTCTGGGACCAAGCAATAAAGAGTCCTGAGAGGCCCCCCAGTACATGATTAGGGTTCTTGGTCTGGGACCAAGCAGTTAAAGTCCCTAGATATGTCTAGGACCCCTGGACATGGTCCAGGGTACCCATGCCTGGGGCATGGGTTAATCCTTGGTCCTGTACCTTGGTGGATAAGACCTTGGAAATATTTTGGGGCAACCTGATCCTTGATTAGGTGGTTGTTGGTACATGACCCTCCTTGAAGGTGGGCATGACCACATAAGGGATGTATCCCATATCCAATGATGATAAAGTTACAAAGATCACCTTGAAAATGAATGGACAGGTATTGCCACTAGGTAACCCCACTTAAACCCCCTTCACCCTTATTTGTGTTTGTTTGGGGTTTTGTTTTATTGCTCTAGGGGTCATTATGAAAATATTAATTAAATGTTTAATTAATATTTATATTAATTAAATATGTTAATTTTAAATTATTATTTTAATTAATAAAATTACTAAACCCCTAGTCTAACCCCTATCCTAAAGTATAAATACACCTCCTTCCTTACCTTTTAGACATTGGATTATACTCTTTTGTTATCCTTCAAAAGTGAGTGGATCTCTCCTTCTGCTGCGACTCCCTTTTTGCAACTGTTGATTGAGGATTTTCTGTGGTGGCTCAGCCCTTGAGGCTCCTTCCTGTGGTGGTGCGGCCCTCCTACCAGCCAATGTTTATGTTTTGTGGCTAGTTGTTGTTACCATCCTAGTGTTGATCTATTGCTACAAATCTGGGGTTATTGGATGTGTATTATTGTGTGCTGAGGAGTGTACCTGTTGTTCTCTCCTACAACAAGTCTAGAACCCTCCAGAAGCTGTCGTCACCTTTTCTGTGCAAGACATGGCCTATTTGCATCAGATCTGTTTCCTTCAAATGTGTTGTGGCCCCTCTCTCTAGCAGATCTGTCCATGTCTTCTTGAGCCGCAACCTATAGGTTGTTTATCACAGCCGTACCCCTTGGCACAAGGGTTTTGCTTGTTGGAAATCCTATGTGTATAAGGGTTTGATCACATAAATTTTTTGTGTGGAGTTTGTTGAGCGAAAATATTGTCGTTTAATTCCGTCGTAGTAATTACCCAACCATTTAATTTGTCAATCCGAGGTTCGTAGGCTTACGAAGAACATGCACTATATATGCAGGATTAGGCACCTAACTTCTAATGAAAATTCAATCAAATCCTAACTCTTGCATTCCACTTAATAAGACTTAGCTGTTGT
>ML777572.1:448156-478979 GCA_009831015.1 Picea engelmannii
TTGGAAAATAATATGTCTAAAACCCATGTAATCATGAAAAATGGTTTATGTAAGGGTGTGGAAAAGCGAAATATGTTTAAAAGTGAAGTGAAAGTGAAGTGAAAATGTTGGTAAAAAGATGACACTTTGGCGACTCAACAGAGTTTTTAAGTGGTTTCTCCTCCTAGTGGCAAGAAAGTCTTTTCATATCTTGGAAAGAGATCTAACCTATATGGTAGATCTATGATCCTGAATTTTTCTGAGCATATCTTCAGTGGATCTTCATCACCTATGTGTGGCTGTTCTCCTTCAGAAATTTGAGGTAAGTCTTCTAGGTAAGGTCTTCTAGTTAGATCTGTAAGTTGTTATTTACTTTCTAAAATTTATTATTGATTAGATCTGTTGTCTGAAACTCAGATCTATTTGTCCTTTCTATCTAAATCTTGTTGCTGGTTTAGATCTATTTCAGATCCACTAATTTAGATCAGTTTCTTCAATTCTAAATTTGATCTATTAATTAGATCTATCCTTGAATTAAAGTTGCATCAGATCCAGTAAGTCTGTAGCAGTACTATTTTCTGTTTTGATGATCTAATGCTTACTGACTAGGATATAGATCACTGGTTGAGTTCTTAGTCTGTTCAGATCTGAGTACTGTGTGTACTTGAAGTTTGATTTTTCTTCCTAAGGTTAACAATTCAGGATCTATGAATATGTTCTAGTTGCTATTCTAGCTGATTTTTTAAAAGACATCTCTGTTTTTGCATTACTTCTCTAATTATAACATAGAGGAAAAATTTTCTCACTTCATTTAGTAAAAAAATTTGGGGACCAAATGCCTCCCTAAATCAAGAGTTATGATTCAGAATGGATCATTATATAATTTGTCATCTATCTTGGTACTTTATAGATGGAAAAATTGGAGGAATTAGGTTGTAGGGTCCATTTTAGGGATAGGTCCCAGTTTGGTGATTTGGGGTCTGAAACCTTCCAAAGTTGGTTCGAGGCATCAATTGATACTTTATGGGGTCAAAAATTTGTGATCTTAGCTCCAGCCCTTCAACATTGTTCTACACATTGAAATCTTTCCAATGGTGCAAATATCACCTCAATTGGAGTTCGTATGCGAAAGTTATGCCTCCCATAAATTGACCTACCCTGTTGACCACCATGACGTCGAGTGGATGCCATGTCAACCCCCATTAATCACACATGTGGGGCTATTCATATGTGGACTTTCAAGAATATTCTACAGTGTCCAAAACCATAACACTAATTGAGGGTTGAGGCATGCAAAACCCCTAGCCCTAACCCTAGATTGTTATCAAGCTATGTTAAATACTAGGCCACTAGGAAGAGAAGGGGTTCCATTCTTTTAAAATTGTTATTGTTCCATAGTTAAGCAGAGCATTTAGGAGGGGAATATTGAAGCACAATAGAGGAGGTTGAAGATTCTGTAGGAACCATTCAAGCCACAATGTCCATGGCAACTCCACAATGAGTGTCCCTTTCTTTGTACCTGCATTCCATAATTGAGAAAAAGAGAGTAGAGCATAGGCCTCACCTTCTAGCTAGGTTTTCTCTTGTATTGGGTTTCTGAGGTCACATCTTGTGTTCATTTGTGTGGATGATGTGTTCATTTGCATGTTTCTTTCATTTCGGTTTCAATTATTTCCATAATTTTGAGCACTACTAAATCTGAGATCTAAGGTAATAAACTACTTAATAAAATATTTCAAAATATTCTAAGATCTGTTGAGATGAACTATTCCAGTGGAATATCCATGGAAATTTACATATTAAGCTTAAATAGAGCTTCCAATGGAATCTATATGGAAACTTGAATCATGCCAACTAGATGTCTAAGTTTAAAGTGGCTATCATTTTAGTAAGGCTTGTTGGATATGACAAGAAGCAAAAAAATTGCATGTTGTATATTTCAAGCTTCTAAACAGATTTAAGTGTCTAAAATGAAAAAATTTAGGCATGCCCATCAATAGGCATATATATCCCATTTGGTGAAATTTTCATTGCAACTTGAATCACTTCATTTCAATGTCTAAGCATAAAATGGCGTGCATTTTAGTGAGTCTTGTTTGATATGGGAAGAAGGGAAAAAATACATGTATATTTAGATCATTAGATAGAATTAGGTGTCCAAACCGACAAAAAATGTAAATCCTCATTAAAGAGGCATATACATCCCTTTCAATGGAGTTTGCATGGAAACTTCAATCATGCCAATTGGATGTTTGAGCTCAAAGTGGTGTTCATTTTAGTGAGGTTTATTTGATATGAGAACAAGAACCAAAACAAAAATTGCGTGTTTATATTTCAAGTTGCTTGACAAAATTAGGTGTCCYAAGTGAAAAAAAAATGTACACACCCATTAACAGGCATAGAGAGCCCTTCCATAACCACACCAATTCGATGTAAAATAGTGTTCTTTTCCATGAGGATTTTTCAATACAGAGCACATGATAAAATTGCTTCTTGTATATTTTAGGTCGCATTTCAAAATTAGGTGTTAAAGTCTCAATATTATGCATGTCCATTATAGAGGCATAAATTGACCTTTCAATCTAATTTCCATTGCAACTTGAATCATGCCAAACATTGGTTTTAATAGAAAGTAGGGTTGTTATGGATGAGAACAATTGAAAAATCAATGAAGTATGAGATCAAAATTTTTAGTTTACCTTTCTTATCATATCACTAAAGCATGCATTTTTCTCACTCAAGCCACTTGTGTGTGCATATATTTCTATTCAAGGTATCATTTCTCTTAAGCCATAAAAAGTGCATTTATTCAACAATATACTAAGTCACTTAAGCAAACATATTAGATAAGTGAGAGAAAATTATAACTTGATTAATCTCAGCAAGCATTTATAAAAGATGATTCACTTAATGTTTAACATGACCATTTATTACACCATTTTTCGAGAGAGAAAATGCCTACATGAAATTGCTTCACATGTTGCCTCAATGTTTGTTGATTTGGGTCAATTAGTTGAAATTTTGGATCTACAAAGCCCTAAAGATCAACTTATAAAATCTATCTAGAGCATTTGAACCTCCATCTCCTCAAACATGAGATGTGCTACCATTTTGCACCACAAAAGAATATTGGGTTCTATCCAAGGCAAGGAAGAGTCTCTTTGATCTTACTCGAAGTCTTATGAAACTCCATATTACCCATAGATCCAAAAACAAATATATCTATATACTTCTTATGTCATTGATATTAGTAGCATATAGTAGAAAAAAATATGGCTTTCTTTCACTTTAACTAGAGCTAACTAATACTAATTCTAAACATAGAAAAAATAAAAAACAAACCTTGAATATGGTTTTAGTGATTTTTTTTTCATATTTAAAGATCCTATGCTATTTATTTTTTATGAAATGTTATATATCATAGCAATTTAGTTTTTCTCTATAAATATGGTTTTGTTTCACATTTCAAGGAAACTCTTTATAACATAAAGTTGATTGGTTCATTTTATTGTTGGTTCCCTGGGTTGTGTGTATTTTATGAGTATAAAAGATCAATTATTCTCTTCTTATTCTCCAATGCTTGTAATAAATTGTGTCCCTTCATCCATTAGTAGATTTCTTCTAGCTAAATGTATGACAAACAAAAGTGAGATCATCATCAACTATAATTTTTAGTGCCAACACTAGGTAATGGAAGTTTGTGAGCAATTGATTCAACTTGCATTTTGAGATCAGAAAATGTCACTTTGTTGGTTAAAGGTGTCCCACTCAACAAACTCAGTGAAGTTTTTCGATTTTGTCCAATCTTGCACTGAACCCTTTATCTTAATGGCCATCTACAATCCCTCATGTATCAAATATGTAAATTTAATAAATTCATTCTCAGTCAAGACAAGCATCCCAATAATTTGAGTTGTGAAAGTTGTGCCTAGCATTAACCATTCACCTTTATAGTTTCATCTCAAACATTGCAATTTCAAGTTGATTTTAACCTAGGTGATGATTGAATAATCATTACATAATCTTGTGCATTAGCATTGGCAACTACAATTGTGTGAGGAAGTGAAATTGGTATTCTAAAAATAACTATGTAAAGATGCATGTTGATGTTTATTATGATGCTTTCATATTTTGTTTCTTGCCAAGTAATTCTAGAAGTATAATAAACAAAAAATATTTTTTCTTCCATAGCGATGGTCAACATCACACCTTTAGCATGAAAAAATTACAACATTTTAGTTGGAATTATTATTATAATTTGAAGACACCCATTTCTATATCTCCCATTTCCCTAATGACAAAACCTAGATAATTAGAAAAGGCATAGAAAACATGACATTGTTGAACTTACTTGAATTCTGAAAATAATATTAACATAATAACTTAAATAGTGTAATAGGGATGGCAATATATATACAACCAAAAATACAGAAACATATATCTCAAGGAAATCACAAAAAATATTGGCATTAATTTAATAAGAACAAACAATGTATGAACAAAAATGTTTTTACAGACAATTGTTTTTTGTAACTCTGAATGGGGTGCTCTTGTCTTCAAGATTGATCCATAAAAATGATGCAAATGATCCCATTAGTGTGTATCACAAGAGAACTATAAAAACACATGAGGTTCTACACTATTGTACAAATAGTGAAATTTGATTGTGTGCCCCACTCACCATTTATCAAGATGTTGTGTTTGTTGAATTGAATCTGAAGTTGGATGGAACCTATCAAGGAATAGATGTCATTTATAGAAAACATCCTCAATATTTCACATCATTCCACAGTGAACTTCAACAAATTATTCTTAATCCCTAAATATATAGAATGCACAACAACTATTAAGTTCAAAGCTATAATAAAATTTTCATTCGAACATGGTATCCCCGCCTACGTGTCATTGTGTATTGTATTCCAAAATTTTGGGTGATTGGACACATTGTATGAAATAAGTTGAATGTTGTGGCATTGCTCTGGATGTGGTTGAAAAATACCAAGATAAGAATGTATTGCATCATTGCTTCCATATCCTTTAGAGGTGGATAATTTGGAAGCAACAAATTCATTATCACCTTTTATTACAAGAATTTGAAACACAGTACGATTTCCATAATTCATAAAAATAAAATCGAAAAAGAATGATCCCCTCGTTTGAGTGGTTGGTGACCACCTCATAATTGTTAAAATTTGCTAAAGAAAACATCAACAATACCTAAAATGCATAACAATAGAATTAAAATCGCACATTATGAAGAGTTTTTGATGTAATAAATAATAATTGAAAATATTACTAGCACAACCACATTATTAAAAGTGGTTGATATACACTGATGGGCGTCATTACCTTTAATAGGGTGAAAATGGAGCCGATCTAGGCAATATGCAAACTTACTCACAGAAAACATCGTAGATCAATTAGTGTGGAAAAAATTAGGTGCAGAGAAGGAAAGGGGATGAGGAAAGGTGTGCCCCCAACACCCTCCAAATAAATGCTAAAAAAAAGTCTTTGGTCATTTGAAGAAGATAATAAAATCACCAACTACTTCATGAAAAAACAACCTCTTAGGTTGTTGGAATGATGTAGCCGAATAGGCTGGTAAGCACGCACGTCTCTCTATTTTCAATCATTTTCTTCCTTTTTACTCAAATTCAATTTAATACAATTATGTAATGTATATATACTCATGCATGTATTCAGAGATCTAGAAAGAGTTGTAGGTTCAGATGGATTAACCACTTACATCAAGCTCTTAAACATCATTTCCATATCAAGAAGAACGATTGATTATACACTTACAATCTGTTGTGGGTAATAGGTTTATGTTTTTCTTTATTCTTGTGTTTTTTTCCATTTTAATTTTTTTCATTTCCAACTATTTATTTTCAATTTTAATTCACTTTCATTTCAAAGTATTCATTATTATAGATGTTTTTAATCATTACATATAAATCTCAACAACCCCTAATAATTATTTCAATAAAGTGTTCACTAATACCATTATAATTAATTAGAAAGCGTTGTGAATAATTTGGAGTAGACCAAGAGATACAAAATAAGAACATAAAACTAGATTCATAACATAAAACCGGATATGCTCACATAAATTGAATGGGTGTTAAAAACCATGATCAAAGCTTGATCATAGAGGTATTAAACCCTTGTATGCAAACAAATCCAGATTGTTTGAGCTGAGATTGTGAACTTCGATTTCAATACCTCTCGACAGTGTCATAGTACACATTCAATGGTTAGATTGTGATTTTTGAGAAGAATATGTTGACATAATCACCACAAAATATTGCATTTGATTAATTTCAAACCTGAATAATAAAAATGCTAATAAAAAACACAGATTGTACATGCAAGTCAAAAACACAGTATGGTATTAGGAGTCAATTGGTTTTCAGGGATATTGCCAAGTATATCCCAGATATTGCAGATGGATATACAACAACACTTCGATTAAAGTGAGCATGTTTGGTTTTCGATTTAATTACAGGTTTGATGTATTCATGTTTGTGGTTTTTAATCCAATTTTATTCGTGCATCCTGTAATATTTGAAAAAAAAACACTCATTAATAACCCAATGACATTTTTTTTAAAAGATCATGGTACCTGAATGGTAATTTAATAACCCACTTGGTATTTGAAATCACTATGAAATTCTAAATCAATGACACGACATACATTAATTATAACCCAAACAATTTGAAAAACTCGCACAATAATTTCAATTGCTGGGGTAATTTGAAAATCCCATAGATTAATAAACGAGTAATAGTCCACGACTCTTCATACAGTAATAACCCACAACGTGGCATATAGTAATAGCCCATATAACCTTTACTACATTTTTTTTTAAAACTCATAAATAACCCGACAATAATTTCATAACCTCGTAGACAATAATTTCATAATCCTATTAGGTAAATGTGAAATAGTAAACAATTTCAGTAATGATAAAAGTATGCAAGAAAGTTAATGTTTCAAATCTCATCCATCTATTTAGAGGAGACGACAAGAATATAACATCTTTAATTCATGGCCATAAAATTAGGGTTTATAATTAAAAGATTGATTATTCCATCGCTTTTCAATAGGGGGATGCCTATTGGTGTAAAAGTATTGAGAATGTGTACCATCAATGATATGTGATGGTATGAACAATTACTCCTATGTGTAAAACACCTCTCGATGATGCAAATTCACACATGATGAAATATGGTGGCCAATGCCAATAACATCTTCTCAACTTCAGAATATTCTTACCCAAAAAATGTTTGACTAGAGGAAAGATCAACAAAATAATCAAACACTTCAACAGGTTATGGGATGGACAATGATTCCTCTCTAGAAAAAACTAGCTATACTTTCATAATAGTTCATACATGTTTGTCTTGATGATTAAATCAATTGGATTTGTGGTACATACCACAAGCCTATCCAAGCGAATAAATTTTTTACCATCAATATCCACAAACAAGCATAACTCAATGTATGATTCACATCAAAATTAGATCCAATATAAAACCCTCTTTTAATGATTCCACTAGAATCCCATTCTTGCAAGCTGAAATATGAACTAGTTGAAGATAACCATCAAAAAATAAAGGATGGTGTAGAAAAAGCTTGCCATCTTCATCTACAAATACCATATGAACATGCACAACATTGTTCATGCTTGCAATCCATAAATCCATAAATCCATAAATCATTTGTACAAGCAATGTAAAGATTATGATCATCAACATATGGCTCTAAGCATGTCACTTCTTATAGGTTTCCCATGTGACTATCATCAATACATTTACATGATATATTTCTTGTGAACTGTTATTTCCATATTTAAGAAGCACAACAATATCAAAATCTAGAACAATGCCTCTAAAAGACCTCATAGTTGAGTGAGCTCAAAGTTCATAAGACAAAGTTTGGTCATTTACTGAGCACTTAATTCCATTAACACTAGGTGATTCACCTCCACCTAACTGACCATTTCTTTTGACTTTAGATGGCTCAATTCTTTCTAATTTAGTTGCTTCTCGTACTCGTTGATTAGCTTTCAAAGTCACTTCTTTTCTTCTTCCCAAGATTTCAAATCCATCATTATCTTGCCTAATATCCCTTAGAAATATCTTTTGATGAAACATATCTGGACTTTATTTTTCACAGTGTCAATCATCTTTGTTCTTCAATTGAGAAACAATAGCAAGTGTTTGTGCCACAATTTTGGTGGTAAGGCCCCATGAGTGTGTTATGTAGCATCCATAAATACATGAGAAGAAACCTACCTACATGACATAAAGTATTCTAATTTAGTCATAATTTTAATTTAAAAATGTATGGAAATCAATACGAGAAGTTGTCTATAAGGTAAGAAATGAAAATTTTGATAAACAAGTTGTGGGTAAAAAACAAATTTTGATCTGTATTCATGTCAATGGGAATGACCTTCATTTATTGAACCTAAATGGCATGAAGGACAATTAAAGAACCTATTCAAATACAAACAATGTTCATGTTAACTTATGTCATGGTATAACAGATCAATACAATTCATGAAATATAGGAAGAAGTCTTCAATCTAGTTTTTTTTTAATCTATTATATACATGAAAAAAAAGTATCTTGGATATCTCTTCATTATGAAGAGTTTTATAATTCTTTTAAATAAATTTCACTATTCTAGGTGAAGAGAGTATGAATGACAACTTTTTGATAGAAATCTACAAAGCCAACTTAGACTAGAGACAAGATCATTCACACAAGATAAGTAGATTTTGTTTGTTTTCTTCCCCAACATAAAAATATACTAACTTTAATTTTATAACCAATATGGGGATCTAAGATTCCATGCAAGCACTTATGAGCATTCCCTCCTTTGTTTCTAATTCTTGTATAGCTATATAGGAATCCCCTTGATTTGTTGCATGCACTTTACAACGGTAAAAGCCGAAACCATAATGACACCAAATCCAAATAGTAGAAGTTAAAACCCAATGCCACCGAGCAAATGCTAAATGATGAAGCACATGTTTATGAATCCTTACAAAACATATGGAAAATTCAATCACATTCTCTAGTTGAGTCCTAAGCAATGGTACCTCAAAACCCTCAATGCCTTGTTCCAATGAGATAGAGGCAAGATGAAAAAAAAAAACAAATTTCAACTACATCGTTTAATTTTTTGGCCAAGAAAGAAGCCTTGGGGGATAAAATTTTATAACCGCCATTTTAGTAGGAACATTTTTTGAGATCAACATCTCTGGTTGTAAAATTTGATTAGAGAATGAGTATAACTCAAAACATTTATACATTAACTCATGCATTGAAAATCTAACCCTGGAATAGTTGAAAAGGAGTGTCTTGTGAAGGGGTCTAATGTTATGCCTAACAATGACATAAGAAAACATAACATAAGTAAGAACGCCATAGAGGAGTGCAACAAAAGTTGAAGCAAGGGCATGACAAGCAGAGGAATGAGGTAGTCATACCAAATGTTGATTTTATCAGTATAATAGGGAAATCTAACAAGATAAAAATGACAAGAAGCATGTAGAGTGAGCGTGCAATGAAGGAATGCACACCATAGGAGGGTGTCTGATAGAAGTTAGTCACACCAAGTATTGTTCAAGAACATGTGAGACAAATGCACATGAAAAGCGCATGACAATGAGCACACATGAAAATGATGAGCATGGAAAGCATGCATGATATGAAAAGCGCATGACAATGAGCACACATGAAAATGATGAGCATGGAAAGCATGCATGATAGAGGAAGAGTTATAAGTGAAATTGGAAGGTCATAGTGGAAGTTAAAGCAACAAAAATTCCCTAAAGAGTTATAAAGAAAGCTAAACAACCAAACATATAGGAAGAAAATGAAGTGTCAAGAGAATATCAACATACAATCAATGAAGTAAATAAATAAAGTTATTATCATTTGAATTAGGTTAGCTAATGGGTCCACAACTAGTCCCAATAGATAATCAATTAGTGTAGAGAGTTGGTCAAGAGGCATAATAGAGTGCTAATGTGCAATGTGTAAATTTGCACATGCATCTTGATTTTTTATAATGAAAATGAGAAACTCTTTTCTTGAGTTATAATCTAATTTGAATAATGTCTAAGGTACATGTATGAGCATTTAAATCCATGTAGTTTATCCCTCTTCTAATCTTTGTGTTGTAGACTATTGAACTTAGACTTTAGAGTTCAAGATTTTGGAGAATTGGGTTCATTGTACTCATGATTGTACCACATAACAACATGAAGATATTTCAAACACGTAACTATATCAATGTGGTGTACGCCATCCAACTAGTGCTCCTCCAACCAATTCTTACAAATAAGGGGGAGTAACACATATCAACACACACACAAATGACCTAAGATTAGTTGTCAATCAAGATGTCATTGATTACATGCTACTATCTCTCACCATAATTTGGAGGTCGAGCACTTACAGAGCACGCTAATTACACTTGAGATCAATGTTTTTCATTCAGTTTCACAAGTTCCGGAAGGCGAGTGAAATGAAGAGGATACACACTGCTCAACTCTATCACCAGACTTCTAAGACTTCTACTAGACTCTCTCTTTTTCTCTCTCCGATTCCGAATGAATCAAATAAGAGGGGTAGTGCCTTATTTATACAATCTTGAGCAGGTTACCGGTTATCAAACAACTGGCAACTGCCGGTAAGAAAAGATTCTTTCAAAGTGGATGGGGCAGCTGTGGACTACAACTGTTATCTCATCCCTTAAAGGCTCGGCCATATGGGGACCCATCACAACTTTTACGGAATGACACTGACTAAAGTAAATATTCCTAATCACTATACACTGTGGAGTTCTACAGGAACCCACGGAACTGCTGGGACACCATTGTTGGCCCGATAGACTAGAATATCTTTATTACAAAGTAAAGGACACTAGGTCCATCATGCTTCCATACGATTTATAATATTTGCTTTAGCTATAGAATCAAAGGAAGTATCACTATTATAATCATAATGACTACTTGGAGGTGTATTCTGATCTGCTGAAAAAGGAGGAAGCTCGCTGAAACATTTGTAAAATGGGGATCCTTGCATAGCTGGAATTAACTCATCTTCTGGAACACAAATATCACCAAAATAAGATCTGACAACTTTATAGGAAGGTAACTGAGGTGGCTCACTTATTTCTTCATGAAGCTTACTACCCAAGAATGATAGTCTGAAAACAAACCATCCTTCATAATGTGCTTCTTCTTCAATCTCTGCTCGGAACCATTGAATAAAGGCTTCTTTGTCTGCTCTAAAGAAATCAGCATCTCTAGGACAATATGTCCAGTATAAAATGTACAACCAGCCAGACCACCAGTAAGGATAAGCTTTGAAACGAGAACACTCAAAGGTGATCCATAAAGATCCATCATTTTTGCACTGCAACATAATCTTGCAGTAATCATTGTAGGATATTGCTGGAGTATATAGATAAATGTATGCTTGTCCTTGGAATGGACCTCCAGACATAATTCATCTAAACATCTTCTCACTAAATCTAAAATAACTAAGATGAGACTGGTAATTATAAGACTGTACCCAAAACTTCAGAATATTTTTACAATCTGCACTTGACTTTATACAACTAACTAGACACTGAAAACAATAGCAATATTTACAATTATCACACACAAGGATCCATTTGAATACTGGTGGAGGAGCATCCCCTATGCTCAAGGAGGATGAAGCCATTTTATTGTTTTATCTTTTTTCTTTTGGTGGAGCTGCTTCTCTGGTAAGTAAATCTGCAACACAATTGTATTTGTCAGGCTTGTAATGTATTTCAAAGTCGAAACCGTCAAGCCACAGGCTCCATCGCAAAATTCTGTTATTTCCCTGTTCAAGCAAACGCTGATTAGAAAGCATTCCCTTCATATGTTTCAGATCTGTTCTAACAATGAAATGTACAGGTTTAAGAAACAGTCTGAACTTCTTGATGCCATTTTTGACAGCAAATATTTCTTTGTGGGAAGAGGGATATCTTGACTCTGCATCACTGAAGCATCCAGATGTATAAATACAAACTTCTTCCAACTTAGGACCATTCTTTTGTAACAATACTGCAGCCCAAGTTTCATTAGAAGCATCAGTCTCTAGGACTAATTGCATGGTCATGTCTGGAAGATATAACTTTGGCAGGTTCTGGATCTTCTGCTTGATAATTTGAACAACTTGAGTCATTTTGTAGTTCCAGGGTATACTTTTACTCAATCTTTTTTGCAATATTCGGACATCTTTCGCTTGATTCTCATAGAATTGTCGAATATAGTTCAAACATCCGAGGAACCTTTGAAGCTGTTTAGTGTCAAGAATCTCGTCAGGGAATTCAGTAAGTTTCTTCAGAATATGATCTTGGAGTTCTACTTCTCCTTTGGAAAGTATTAACCCAAGATATTCTATCTTAGTTTGTGCCCAACAAAGCTTACTCTTGCTGAGTACCAATCCATGTTTATACAATAAATCATAGACTGTCTTCAAATGTTGTACATGCGTTTTACAGTCTACAGAGCAAACAAGCAAATCATCAATATATACAATAACAAAACTCAAATGCTTGAAGATATCATCCATTCGTTTCTGGAATTCTGATGGTGCATTCTTTAAACCGAAAGGCATGACTCTCCATTGGTACTGTCCATTTGGAACAACAAATGCAGTTTTATATTTGTCTTTAGGGACAATCCCTATTTGCCAAAATCCACTTTTCAAGTCAAACTTGTTGAATATGTTACATTTCCCAATCTTTGCAAATAATAATTTTTTAGAAGGAAGAGGAAATCTTATAGGTAATAGTGCTTCATTCAAAGCTCTATAATTTATGACCATTCTAGGTTTTCCTCTTTTCTGCTCGTTGTGTTTATTCACATAGAAGGTAGGAAAAGCCCAAGGGCTTCTACTTACTTCTATCAATTTTCTTTCCAACAACTCTGTTATCTCCTTTTGGCAATATTCAAGTTCAGTAGGAGACATATGGTTAGCAGATGCTTTTTGGGGTTTGGGAATGTAATCTTCTTTGTAAGGCAGGCTGACAAAGTATTGTTCTCGTGTCCAAAAGGCATTAGGATAATCTGATGTGCAATCAGATTCAATCTTTTCTCTGATATCCTTGATTATTTCCATGCCATGCTTTTCAGCATGTCCAATGATCTTTTGGATTTTTATCAGGCTGCTAGCAGATTTTTCAACTTGCAAGGAACTCTGCTTTACTGCAATTCTTGATTCAAATGTTGAATTGCTTGGTATATTTACAGATTTACCTAAAACAATGAACTGTATAAAGTTATTTCCTATCATGAAAGGAAAACATTTATTTACAAAATCCTGGCCTAAAAGTATATCTGCACCAGTGTCAAAACAATATAGAGTGACAGACACTTTTTCATCCTGTATATAGATGGGGAAGTCAGGAGAAATATGTTTGATTTTTAATTCAGTCTTGTTGACAGCTCTAAAAGAGATATCTATGGGCTGCCAATGATATTCAGGTAAAGCTCCATACTTGGCACAAGAATTCATTGCACCTGTATCTACTTGTGCATCTAAGGCACATTGAAGATAACCTTGGACTTTAATATGTACAGAGATGACCAATCTGTCATCTAAGCCTTTTACTAGCTTAGATTCAAGGAGACTAAATTCTGTTTCATCATTGAGTATCTCTTTTTCAAATTCTTCATCTCGTCTTGTCTTGAGATATCTCAATTCTTCTTTTTGTAATTTTAAGCTTGTCCATAATTCTTTTATCGATGCTTCTTTCTAATTAATAGATTCTTCAAGTAATAATATAGTATTGTCTAAAGAATCATCCCCAAATGGTTTCTATGGAGGTGATTCAGAAATCTTAACAATACCTTTAGCCTTTTCAATAGGACTAGCCTTGGGATTTGGTGGAGCAAACTCCTTCTTTGGTGTTGGACGGAAATCAACATCAATAGGAGTATAATGCTGGAAATTCACCATGCTTGGCTGTGTGAGGCTAGTAATCTGGCTATCAAGTTGGGCTAATTGAGAAGCATAGCATCTGGACAGTTGAAATTGGCCAGGGGTGAGGACAGTCATCTTAGATTGTAATTTAGTCCTTTGTTGTAATAGATCAGAAAGATCATCATAAGGATTCATCATCTTAATATCAAGAAAATTTAAAGTTGCTTCTATTTGGGAGGAACCAGATTCAATGTCAGATTCATGTTTGTATTCTGCAGAGGAAGAGGCAGAAGTATCTGTCAGAGACAAGTATTCACCATCTGAACGGTGTTCAACTAATTCCCATTCAGCAGGATCATATCCTGTGAGAAATAAATCCATGATTTTGGTTTGGAATTTAGTTTTCGACCGCAGAGGACACTGAGAAGCCCAGTGGCCAGGCTTTTTGCAGATAAAGCAAGAAGACTGCTTTGGCTTTGAGTTATGGGGCCGGCGCTTAAAAAAGGCTTTCTTCTTAGACTGACTGTTTCGTTGGAATCTTTGAGGATATTTACGAATAAATCTTCTTGGCTTGGTTTTACATTTAGAACAGTTACAGTCTTTTTGACATAATTTTTAGACTTATTTGGATTTTTACAACCAAAGTGATAGGTTTCTTCAAATGTATCACAAATAGAAGAGTCAAATCCCAATTGTTTCTTGATAGATTTATTAGTCTTCTTACGAAGACATTCTTTTTGCAGAGCAGTAACAATTTGCTCATGCAGGCCAGCTAGAGATAATTCAGATATATCAATATCTAAATCTTCTAACCTTTCTCTAACTAGATTAGGCACTTTACCAGGCATAACAGAAAGATATTTTCTGAGGTAGGCAACATTGTCTGGGTCTGGTACCTTGTACAAAAGATCTTGCATGGTATAGTAGAATTTAGGAAGTTGGGAGACATGGCAGAACTGCTGATTCATATACATGTCAGCATAATGACTGGTGTTTATTCTTATATTGCCATATAATTCATGAATTGCGGCTCGGACAAGATCATCGATGGGTTTTGGATGATCTAAGATTTTAAGCTTGTCTTCTGACTTAATTCTTTCCCACCAGATTCCCAAATTTCCAGTGAATCCCCAAGTCAGTCTGAGTGCTAAGTCACTCCATGATACTCTATCTTTTAATACTGACTTCTGAGTTTTAGACCAAGAGTGCCATCTTTGAATGACCATCATGATTTCATCTTTAGTTTTACAGTTTAGATTAGAAATTGGAGCAGATTCAAATACTGCAGGATGATAAGAACTACTGGCAGAGCTTTGGGGACCTTTTTTATTTGTACCATATTTGGCATTGCACCACTTTTCCCATGCTGACTGGAAAGAGGTCTTATATTGTTCTTCAGGTGCATTGCTTATCATAGGATCATCATGAACATTAGAGATTTTGGCTCCATCTATGACTTTGACAACAGGAACTAAGTCAGTTCCTTTTGTGGAACATTTTTTTATTTCTTCTTCTAGATCAGAGAACTGAGATTTTACTAACTCTATCTTTGTAACAACAATTTGTAATACTTCAACAATCCTTGCTAAAGTTGGATTAGGAACTTCAGTTGCTAATTGTTTTAGAGTCAGTTGTTTATGTTGTTCTTCTGAGGTACTAGAAGATCCAAACCATTTGAATGCAATGGCATCATCAATTTCTCTTAATGAGACAGGGGAAGAAGGTTTAGTTTCTTCCTCAAAAGAATCTTTCAGACTAAAAACATCAGTCTGAATTATTTCTAATTTCTCAAGAATTTTATCAAGCTGAGACTTCATTTGCTCCTGGTTATTTTCTAGAGCATCTATTTCTGAGTGCAAACCATTCATATGAATTTTGGTTTGTAACACATCTTGCGCTATATCATCAATATTTTGGGTAAGAATTGACTGGTAGTTTGCATAATTTTGAAGTCTTATTATATCTTGAGAAGGGTTAGCATCTGATTTCCTATACTGCATAAAATCTAAGTCAGCTACCATGTCATTTTTGAACTTAGGGATGTGGTTCCCTGTACCAAGACTTCTGGTTGGTAGTTCTGACTTCTTATCCCTATCACTCCTTGGAAGTGGGACATTCATCATTTTGATAGTAGGGATAGCAATTTCTTGGCATTCAGAACAATTAACATGTTGTCCATTGTGTTCTACTTTGGACTGAAATGTTCTAAAATTTCTAGGAACAGATAGATAATGGGTTAATTCAGAATCTACAGAGGAATCAGAAGAAGGTTCTTGCGTAGGGAACTGTTGTTTACAGTAGTAGCAATTTTTGGAACCTTTCTGGTGAGTTAGCAAATGATCATCTAATTTAGAATTTCCTAAGACAGGGTTATATACAGGTGTCTTTCGGAAAGAGGGGGAGGATAGATGTCTATTAGATGTCTGTTGAGACTTTGACTGTCTAGGGTTAGACTCAGTAGTAGATGTGTCTAAGGAAGACATTCGTCTATCCAGATCTTGTATTCTGGTATTCTGAGATCTACCTAGTCTGAGAACATTCCTTCCATCATTATTTTGTTCAACTTTTAATTCTCTAGCCATAGGTGGCAGAATCTTGGAAGAAATTGGCTCATAGTCTGCAGACCATTCATCTATCTCAGTTAGTTTAGAAAAACCTAAAGTTAAGGGGGAGACATTGCCGGGACCAACCACCACGCCTTTGTTATTAGTGCGTTTCAAGAGTTTAGGATTCAACGCAGGCATAGTTGTCGTGACAAATCTAAGACAGATAGTGGTATGTAACTGGGCAATCTCCGATCCTTCAACCATGTTAAAGCCATGAAACTGTACATAGGCTTGTAACAGAGTATTAATGTAAGGGTCTGTAAGGGAAACTTGATATCTGGGGAGGGAAGATGACCAGACATGGCCATTATGGAGAGGAGCTTGGAATCCTGAAATAAGTGCGTCAGAGAATGTATTATGTCTAGAGTCAATTATACAATTAAGCACAGAGGTATCTAGACCAGATCTGACTAGAGGATTTATTCCAAACTGAATAAGGCCAATGTGGACATAACGAAAACCATTTTCGAGTCCCCAATCAATATCAGCTTGTTTGATCAGAGGAATCTGATAGACGGATTTTCCGAGAGAGAGAGGTACATTATTTGAGCAATATCGAAATAGAGTAGTAGCACAGAACTTAAACATAGGAAGTTCATATATTTTGGAAGGCTCAATCTCAGGCATTCTCCAATTGGCATCAGGCTCATATTCCTGAGTAATGAGTCTAGTATTATACAAGGACTTATTAGAAGATGAAGGATGACTCAACAAGTATTTATACCATTTAGATGGTTTATATGAAACATCAGCAGATAAATCATAAGAGGATTTGTCATTTTGTGAAGCCATCTATAACTACTGCAACTTCTGACAGAGTACTTAGAGTATTGCAGGTAAGCAAATATGCAAGTGGCAAGATTAACTTACAATAGGAAAAGGACGATGCAGCAACACGCCTCTCTGGGCTTCAAACGCCGACTTACTGTCCTACAGCAACAACTGGAGAATACTGTCAAGCAAATCACTTCACTTACACTGAATATTTGCACATCTCGCAATCATACACTTCAGACACAAGGCTCGTCACAGACAAGAATCACTTCACAACAATCTCTTTATATTCATCAACTGATCTCTCAATTACAATATGTATGCATAGCAGTATGCATTACAAACATTACAGACATAAGCTATAACTGCACAGAAAAGCAGGGCTTTTAGTCTTATGTTCTCTAATACAAGAGAATTAGATAGGCTCCTGGCCGACTTCTCAGGCATAAACTAGCTTGACACAACACTTATGGCTCTGATACCAAATTTTACTTTCACACTCTGGATCTTATGGAGCACT
Source organism: Picea engelmannii (assembly GCA_009831015.1). Taxonomy (NCBI): domain Eukaryota; kingdom Viridiplantae; phylum Streptophyta; class Pinopsida; order Pinales; family Pinaceae; genus Picea; species Picea engelmannii. The sequence goes on from ML777572.1 coordinate 466,016, forward strand.
TACAGAGCACGCTAATTACACTTGAGATCGGTGTTTTTCATTCAGTTTCACAAGTTCCCGAAGGCGAGTGAAATGAAGAGGATACACACTGCTCGACTCTATCACCAGACTTCTAAGACTTCTACTAGACTCTCTCTTCTGCTCTCTCCGATTCCGAATTAACCCATTATCCATTTGTTCCTAGAAATTTCAGAACATTTCAGTCCAAAGTAGAACACAATGGACAACATGCTAATTGTTCTGAATGCCAAGAACTTGCTATCCCTACTATCAAAATGATGAATGTCCCACTTCCAAGGAGTGATAGGGATAAGAAGTCAGAACTACCAACCAAAAGTCTTGGTACAGGGAACCACATCCCTAAGTTCAAAAATGACATGGTAGCTGACTTAGATTTTATGCAGTATAGGAAATCAGATGCTAACCCTTCTCAAGACATAATAAGACTTCAAAATTATGCAAACTACCAGTCAGTTTGTCTTGCCCAAAATATTGATGATATAGCGTAAGATGTGTTACAAACCAAAATTCATATGAATGGTTTGCACTCAGAAATAGATGCTCTAGAAAATAACCAGGAGCAAATGAAGTCTCAACTTGATAAAATTCTTGAGAAATTAGAAATAATTCAGACTATTGTTTTTAGTCTGAAAGATTCTTTTAAGGAAGAAACTAAACCTTCTTCCCCTGTCTCATTAAGATAAATTGATGATGTCATTGCATTCAAATGGTTTGGATATTCTAGTACCTCAGAAGAACAACATAAACAACTGACTCTAAAACAATTAGCAGCTGAAGTTCCTAATCCAACTTTAGCAAGGATTGCTGAAGTATTACAAATTGTTGTTACAAAGATAGAGTTAGTAAAATCTCAGTTCTTTGATCTAGAAGAAGAAATAAAAAAATGTTCCACAAAAGGAACTGACTTAGTTCCTATTGTCAAAGTCATAGATGGAGCCGAAAGCTCTAATGTTCATGATGATCCTATGACAAGTAATGCACCTAAAGAACAAGATAAGACCTCTTTCCAGTAAGCATGGGAAAAGTGGTGCAATGCCAAATATGGTACAAATAAAAAAGGTCCCCAAATCTCTGCCAGTAGTTCTGATCATCCTGCAGTATTTGAATCTGCTCCAGTTTCTAATCTAAACTGTAAAACTAAAGATGAAATCATGATGGTCATTCAAAGATGGCACTCTTGGTCTAAAACTCAGAAGTCAGTATTAAAAGATAGAGTATCATGGAGTGACTTAGCACTCAAACTGACTTGGGGATTCACTGGAAATTTGGGAATCTGGTGGGAAAGAATTAAGTCAGAAGACAAGCTTAAAATCTTAGATCATCCAAAACCCATCGATGAGCTTGTCCGAGCCGCAATTCATGAATTCTATGGCAATATAAGAATAAACACCAGTCATTATGCTGACATGTATATGAATCAACAGTTGTTCCATGTCTCCCAACTTCCTAAATTCTACTGTACCATGCAAGATCTTTTGTACAAGGTACCATACCCAGACAATGTTGCCTACCTCAAAAAATATATTTCTGCTATGCCTGGTAAAGTGCCTAATCTAGTTAGAGAAAGGTTAGAAGATTTAGATATTGATATATCTGAATTATCTCTAGCTGGCCTACATGAGAAAATTGTTACTGCTCTGCAAAAAGAATGTCTTCGTAAGAAGACTAATAAATCTATCAAGAAACAATTGGGATTTGACTCTTCTATTTGTGATACATTTGAAGAAAGCTATCACTTTGGTTGTAAAAAGCCAAATAAGTCTAAAAAATTCTGTCAGAAAGACTGTAACTGTTCTAAATGTAAAACCAAGCCAAGAAGATTTATTCGTAAATATCCTCAGAGATTCCAACGAAACAGTCAGTCTAAGAAGAAAGCCTTTTTTAAGCGCCGACCCCATAACTCAAAGCCAAAGCAGTCTTCTTGCTTTATCTGCAAAAATCCTGGCCACTGGGCTTCTCAGTGTCCTCTGCGGTTGAAAACTAAATTCCAAACCAAAATCATGGATTTATTTCTCACAGGATATGATCCTGCTGAATGGGAATTAGTTGAACACCGTTCAGATGGTGAATACTTGTCTCTGACAGATACTTCTGCCTCTTCCTCTGCAAAATACAACCATGAATCTGACATTGAATCTGATTCCTCCCAAATAGAAGCAACTTTAAATTTTCTTGATATTAAGATGATGAATCCTTATGATGATCTTTCTGATCTATTACAGCAAAGGACTAAATTACAATCTAAGATGGTTGTCCTCACCCGTGGCCAATTTCAGCTGTCCAGACGCTATGCTTCTCAATTAGCCCAACTTGATAGCCAGATTACTAGCCTCACACAGCCAAGCGTGGTGAATTTCCAGCATTATACTCCTACTGATGCTGATTTCCGTCCAACACCAAAGAAGGAGTTTGCTCCACCAAAGCCCAAGGCTAGTCCTATTGAAAAGGCTAAAGGTATTGTTAAGATTTCTGAATCACCTCCACATAAACCATTTGGGGAAGATTTTTTAGACAATACTATATTATTACTTAAGGAATCTATTAATGAGAAAGAAGCATTGATAAAAGAATTACGGACAAGCTTAAAATTACAAAAAGAAGAATTGAGATATCTCAAGACAGGACGAGATGAAGAATTTGAAAAAGAGATACTCAATGATGAAACCGAATTTAGTCTCCTTGAATCTAAGCTAGTAAAAGGCTTAGATGACAGATTGGTCATATCTGTACATATTAAAGTCCAAGGTTATCTGCAATATGCCTTAGATGCACAAGTAGATACAGGTGCAATGAATTCCTGTGCCAAGTATGGAGCTTTACCTGAATATTATTGGCAGCCCATAGATATCTCTTTTAGAGCTGTCAACAAGACTGAATTAAAAATCAAACATTTTGCTTCTGACTTCACCATCTATATACATGATGAAAAAGTGTCTGTCACTCTATATTGTTTTGACACTGGTGCAGATATACTTTTAGGCCAGGATTTTGTAAATAAATGTTTGCCTTTCATGATAGGAAATAATTTTATACAGTTCACTGTTTTAGATAAATCTGTAAAGATACCAAGCAAGTCAACATTTGAATCAAGAATTGCAGTAAAGCAGAGTTCCTTGCAAGTTGAAAAATCTGCTAGCAGCCTGATAAAAATCCAAAAGATCATTGGACATGCTGAAAAGCATGGCATGGAAATAATAAAGGATATTAGAGAAAAGATTGATTTTGATTGCACATCAGATTATCCTAATGCCTTTTGGACACGAGAACAATACTTTGTCAGCCTGCCTTACAAAGAAGATTACATTCCCAAACCCCAAAAAGCATCTGCTAACCATATGTCTCCTACTGAACTTGAATATTGTTAAAAGGAGATAACAAAGTTGTTGGAAAGAAAATTGATAGAAGTAAGTAGAAGCCCTTGGGCTTGTCCTGCCTTCTATGTGAATAAACACAGTGAGCAGAAAAGAGGAAAACCTAGAATGGTCATAAATTATAGAGCTCTGAATGAAGCATTATTACCTATAAGATTTCCTCTTCCTTCTAAAGAATTATTATTTGCAAAGATTGGGAAATGTAACATATTCAACAAGTTTGACTTGAAAAGTGGATTTTGGCAAATAGGGATTGTCCCTAAAGACAGATATAAAACTGCATTTGTTGTTCCAAATGGACAGTACCAATGGAGAGTCATGCCTTTCGGTTTAAAGAATGCACCATCAGAATTCCAGAAACGAATGGATGATATCTTCAAGCATTTGAGTTTTGTTATTGTATATATTGATGATTTGCTTGTTTGCTCTGTAGACTATAAAACGCATGTACAGCATTTGAAGACAGTCTATGATTTATTGTATAAACATGGATTGGTACTCAGCAAGAGTAAGCTTTGTTGGGCACAAACTAAGATAGAATATCTTGGGTTAATACTTTCCAAAGGAGAAGTAGAACTCCAAGATCATATTCTAAAGAAACTTACTGAATTCCCTGATGAGATTCTTGACATTAAACAACTTCAAAGGTTCCTCGGATGTTTGAACTATATTTGACAATTCTATGAGAATCAAGCGAAAGATGTCCGAATATTGCAAAAAAGATTGAGTAAAAGTATACCCTGGAACTACAAAATGACTCAAGTTGTTCAATCATCAAGCAGAAGATCCAGAACCTGCCAAAGTTATATCTTCCAGACATGACCATTCAATTAGTCCTAGAGACTGATGCTTCTAATGAAACTTGGGCTGCAGTATTGTTACAAAAGAATGGTCCTAAGTTGGAAGAAGTTTGTATTTATACATCTGGATGCTTCAGTGATGCAGAGTCAAGATATCCATCTTCCCACAAAGAAATACTTGCTGTCAAAAATGGCATCAAGAAGTTCAGACTGTTTCTTAAACCTATACATTTCATTGTTAGAACAAATCTGAAACATATGAAGGGAATGCTTTCTAATCAGCGTTTGCTTGAACAGGGAAATAACAGAATTTTGCGATGGAGCTTGTGGATTGACGGTTTCGACTTTGAAAGACATTACACGCCTGGCAAATACAACTGTGTTGCAGATTTACTTACCAGAGAAGCAGCTCCACAAAAAGAAAAAGATAAAACAATAAAATGGCTTCATCCTCCTTGAGCATAGGGGATGCTCCTCCACCAGGATTCAAATGGATCCTTGTGTGTGATAATTGTAAATATTGCTATTGTTTTCAGTGTCTAGTTAGTTGTATAAAGTCAAGTGCAGATTGTAAAAATATTCTGAAGTTCTGGGTACAGTCTTATAATTACCAGTCTCATCTTAGTTATTTTAGATCTAGTGAGAAGATGTTTAGAGGAATTATGTCTGGAGGTCCATTCCAAGGACAAGCATACATTTATCTATATACTCCAGCAATATCCTACAATGATTACTGCAAGATTATGTTGCAGTGCAAAAATGATGGATCTTTATGGATCACCTTTGAGTGTTCTGGTTTCAAAGCTTATCCTTACTGGTGGTCTGGCTGGTTGTACATTTTATACTGGACATATTGTCCTAGAGATGCTGATTTCTTTAGAGCAGACAAAGAAGCCTTTATTCAATGGTTTCGAGCAGAGATTGAAGAAGCAACACATTATGAATGATGGTTTGTTTTCAGACTATCATTCTTGGGTAGTGAGCTTCATGAAGAAATAATTGAGCCACCTCAGTTACCTTCCTATAAAGTTGTCAGTTCTTATTTTGGTGATATTTGTGTTCCAGAAGATGAGTTGATTCCAGCTATGCAAGGATCCCCATTTTACAAATGTTTCAGCGGGCTTCCTCCTTTTTCAGCAGATCATAATACACCTCCAAGTAGTCATTATGATTATAATAGTGATACTTCCTTTGATTCTATAGTTGAAGCAAATATTATAAATCGTATGGAAGCATGATGGACCTAGTGTCCTTTACTTTGTAATAAATATATTCTAGTCTATCGGGCCAACAATTGTGTCCCAGCAGTTCCGTGGGTTCCTGTAGAACTCCACAGTGTATAGTGATTAGGAATATTTACTTTAGTCAGTGTCATTCCGTAAAAGTTGTGATGGGTCCCCATATGGCCGAGCCTTTAAGGGACGAGATAACAGTTGTAGTCCACAACTGCCCCATCCACTTTGAAAGAATCTTTTCTTACCGGCAGTTGCCAGTTGTTTGATAACCGGTAACCTGCTCAAGATTGTATAAATAAGGCACTACCCCTCTTATTTGATTCATTCGGAATCGGAGAGAGCAGAAGAGAGAGTCTAGTAGAAGTCTTAGAAGTCTGGTGATAGAGTCGAGCAGTGTGTATCCTCTTCATTTCACTCGCCTTCGGGAACTTGTGAAACTTAATGAAAAACACTGATCTCAAGTGTAATTAGTGTGCTCTGTAAGTGCTCCATAAGATCCAGAGTGTGAAAGTAAAATTTTACTTTCAGATTAGAAACTGGAGCAGATTCAAATACTGCAGGATGATCAGAACTACTGGCAGAGCTTTGAGGACCTTTTTTATTTGTACCATATTTGGCATTGCACCACTTTTCCCATGTTGACTGGAAAGAGGTCTTATCTTGTTCTTCAGGTGCATTGCTTGTCATAGGATCATCATGAACATTAGAGCTTTCGGCTCCATCTATGACTTTGACAACAGGAACTAAGTCAATTCCTTTTGTGGAACATTTTTTTATTTCTTCTTCTAGATCATAGAACTGAGATTTTACTAACTCTATCTTTGTAACAACAATTTGTAATACTTCAGCAATCCTTGCTAAAGTTGGATTAGGAACTTCAGCTGCTAATTGTTTTAGAGTCAGTTGTTTATGTTGTTCTTCTGAGGTACTAGAAGATCCAAACCATTTGAATGCAATGGCATCATCAATTTCTCTTAATGAGACAGGGGAAGAAGGTTTAGTTTCTTCCTCAAAAGAATCTTTCAGACTAAAAACATCAGTCTGAATTATTTCTAATTTCTCAAGAATTTTATCAAGCTGAGACTTCATTTGCTCCTGGTTATTTTCTAGAGCATCTATTTCTGAGTGCAAACCATTCATATGAATTTTGGTTTGTAACACATCTTGCGCTATATCATCAATATTTTGGGTAAGAATTGACTGGTAGTTTGCATAATTTTGAAGTCTTATTATATCTTGAGAAGGGTTAGCATCTGATTTCCTATACTGCATAAAATCTAAGTCAGCTACCATGTCATTTTTGAACTTAGGGATGTGGTTCCCTGTACCAAGACTTCTGGTTGGTAGTTCTAACTTCTTATCCCTATCACTCCTTGGAAGTGGGACATTCATCATTTTGATAGTAGGGATAGCAAGTTCTTGGCATTCAGAACAATTAGCATGTTGTCCATTGCGTTCTACTTTGGACTGAAATGTTCTGAAATTTCTAGGAACAGATGGATAATGGGTTAATTCAGAATCTACAGAGGAATCAGAAGAAGGTTCTTGCGTAGGGAACTGTTGTTTACAGTAGTAGCAATTTTTGGAACCTTTCTGGTGAGTTAGCAAATGATCATCTAATTTAGAATTTCCTAAGACGGGTTTATATACAGGTGTCTTTCGGAAAGAGGGGGAGGATAGATGTCTATTAGATGTCATTGATTACATGAAACTATCTCTCACCATAAGATGTCATTGATTACATGCAACTATCTCTCATGTAATGATCCCAAGCCATTATGCAAGGATCATCACGGTTTTGGTGTCTTTTTAAAACTTTTTCTGAGTGAGGTACTTCGTCAAACAGTTTGTTGTCCTACTTGTTTACTGTGTTCACTTGCTGAATGGCCTCTTGATTTCGGCCTTAGGGTTTACTGATGTGTTTATATGTGTGTATGCAACAAATAAAAAGAACAGACAACCACGGAACATACCTCAACCATATGCAATATGATAGACAAGCCAAAACATCTCAAATCTTCTTTTATTCATAAGATAGAAGAACCTGCTACAATAAAGATGCCGATCTGGAATGCTCAACAGATGGCCAAGAAGATAGACAATAGAGTTGCTACAAAATGCTTCCGACAATACAAAATAAGCCTCCAAAGGCTAGATAAGAGATGAAGACCAATGCCAAGTGCCAAACCCCTCACGCTGGAAGATGCCACGCCCTGTTACAGTGTTGAAGCTCCTCAATATTTCGGCCCTGCTGTCAAATATGTCCAATCACCCCAAGAAAGATATCAACTGATAGATCGACCAACTATAAGGACAACCCAGGTGTCCAAATCTCCAAATCCACTCTCAAACCCTGTAGATCTGAAATTCCTCCACTGAATGGTGCGCCCCACTGGATGACTGAAGCCCTAGATAATTTGGCCCAGCTGAAGGAGGCCTCCACATGCTCTGAAACTCTCCAGAAATATAGATCGGGACACTGAAAGTCACTAGGTGAAGTCTCAGGGTCAGATCTGAAGTGTAACTCCTCCAAACTGACTAGATCCGAATCTCAGAAACACCCTCCTTCTCTTCAATTCATCCCAATGCTCTAGCAAATCATCTGTACCATAAAACTCTCTCAGAAAGCACTAGGAATGATGGTGAAGACCCTGCAAGAAGAACCCAGGTGATAGAATCTCCAAAAACCCTGCCAATCTCCTACAACAAATCTCTCTCCAAGGATGGTGCCCCCCTCTTGCTGAAAACCCTCAACTGGTGCGCCCTCTCTCTATCTACACATGAAACTGATATAGAATCCCCCTGCAACTGAGTAGATTTGGAACTAGAATGGTGTGGGAGAGTATTGCATCTTCGAGACCAAGCTTGGGACAAGCTAGGTGGAATCTTTCACCATTGAATTGTCCTCCAGGGTTTGTTAAGTCAAAACCCTCAAAACCCCTAAGAGATGGGTTCACTAGCTAAAGCCAGATATCAAAATAAGATCATACATGAATGAATGAGAAGAGGCCCTTGCCTTTCCTTTATATATCAAAATAAGATCATACATGAATGAATGAGAAGAGGCCCTTGCCTTTCCTTTATACTTTTGGCTCACCTTGTCCCTCCAAAGTGACTTTCATTTTATTAATATTTAATTAATTAATTAAATCACTTTAATTAATTAATTAACCTTTTTACCTTTGAAAAGCTCCTTATCTCTCCTTGTGGCTTCCTTGGCCACTGAAAGTCACTTCTAGCTATCCCATCCTATAGCGTTGCTCCTCCCGATTCCAATGAGCTATTACACTGAGAGGTTCCTCCAAGTAATGTGCCCAAAATGACCTCTTCAATGATTTCATTTAACTTATAGCTCAAAATAGTCAAAATCATGGAAATTGTTAGAATGCAACGAAACCAAAGCCAACCTGTGTGGAATGGCTCATAATGATGGAATATGATGATCAATGCAAGATGGACCCCACAATGCCTCTCAAATACCCTTGTACTCACTATAACATCCATCTGGCTGCTCTGGTCATCATAAATCTCTGCACTGTGATGATGTCCCAAAGTGGGGACATTACAGTCCTGCCTGCTAGAAAATTGCTTGTCCTCAAGCAATAACCAAATCCACTAGAATAAAATACCAGGATCCCATGTCCACATGTGAGATACACAGCAAAACCCATTCAGAGATGAACACTCATGCACTCTACCCCCTGGATCCCATATCAGGAAGTGAATTGCAATACTCTGTGAAGCATAGTCCTGGAAGATATCAACCCTGTGAACCTCCTGCACCTGACCCATGGCCTCATCTCGGAATGAGTTCATCCTCCAAATATCTACCAAGATCCACACGACCCCCGTCAACTGCTCATGTTGATGCCAGAATGAGGTACTGTAAGACCTCCGTGAGACACCCTCAAGCATTGTGCTCCCCTCAACACTGAAGATAAATGGAAAGTTAGAACAACTTTCCCCTTCAAAGGTCCACTCGCCCCTATTAGTCAGTGAAATGCTCAACCCTCCAATCCCTGGGTCCCATGCTAACCTCTGTCGAAGGTTACCATGTTGGCCCTGCACCACTCTGATCACAACTGTCTATCCCCTGCATACATATTGGATCCTCCTCGCCTGTATCCTCAAGATGAAATACCTGTGACCACCAAACCTGTTGTCCCGAGACTGTATCGGCATAGACACCTCTGTAGAAGAAGTACCTGTCCAAACATCTCCATGCCCTATGATGATGATCAAGAGAAAGAAAAGGTCTCACCCCATAGGACAAGTACCTGCAGGCCCACTCCAAACCAACCCCTGGTGGAGTGTGTGGCTCTCGAGCACAACCTGGATCATCATGTAGTGAAACATCCGGCTCACCCAATGAACTCCCGGATCCCATGGCAAACTTGGAAGTTTATCACTTCCAATCTCATCTAACTGCTCCCGTGTGAGATTGATCACTGTCAGAAGCCCTCTGTGCTCATCTGTTATCCTCCTCACACTGTTGTCAATGATGAATGTGTCGGAAAAGGATAACAGACATATCTACAGCTGACTGTAGGACTGGAAGGTGTCACATGCTTTGGTCAATCCCAAGGATTCGACCAGAAGCTCGTCCATCGATATCCATGATAACTACTCGCTTGTAGTCATCACTAAACCCCAATCATCAAGTACAATCGGAAGCAACTCCTCCAACTGCTGGTAAACCACTCTCCATCTCCCATCACCCAGGCAACTGCTGAAATGGTGAAGGTGAGATATCATAACCATATGCTGTTGCAAAGGAGTGGCACCTGCATGCTCTCCTAAGTGTGTCTCCTCCCTACCATGCAGTACACCCCTCTGAATCCCACCATACATCTTAGCATGTCTTTGTGAGCTATCACTCATCACTGTATGCTCCGACATACTCTTGTCATCTCCCGCAAACTCATGCTGCATCATAGATCCTGGGCGTACGGCTGGATCAATCTCTATATGGAGATCAACCACTCCCAAGACACAAATGGAAGTGTCCCACATCAACTGGTGCTCCTCTGCTAGACCACCAACATCCTCTGTCAACGTGACTGACTGATACATCTGAGTGTCCACTAAGACAGATGAAGTGGATATCTGATGGATCTCCTCAAGAGACTCATATGTCCTAGACTCTGATTCTTGAAGGGCGGTCTGTGTGCCTCTCAAGAATCCTTGAGTGCTCTCCAACTCCTTAGTGAGTTGGTCCATCTCCAACTCTTTCTCCCTCAGAGCCTCATGATACATCTCACCAACCCTCAGTAGATAATCCCTGTCTGTCAACAACTGCTGGTAGTCAATCCTCATCACAGATACTCTCTCCCGGAGAGTGTGAAAATCCTCCATGGAAAATCCTCCATCTGAGCTACCCTGTGCCACTGATGCTCTCCAGCAGTAATCTACCATCACTGCATGCATGTCATCAATACGTCCAGTGGTTGCCCTGATCATAGCCTCACTAAATCTCAACTGTGTTGCTAAGTGGTGTGACTCCTGATCATGGTCATACTGAGGTGTCATCTCAGACCCCTCGCTACTAGTGTCAGTCCTGCTAGTGCCAACTCTAGAATCCCCAAAAACACCTTCTGCATAAGATGACGTGCTGAACTGTCCACTGTCTACTGTGCTGCTGGGTACTTTTGTATGCCACTGCATCCCATCACTAGATGCCATCTCCCCCTTACTCACACTGTATCCTGTATGAGAAATTGTATCCTCCTGTGCATTCAACCTGCTACTATCATCTGCGCCTGGATCCCATATAGTTGTGTCTAGACACATGCTGTGGCCATCCTAAATACTAAAGAGTGCATCCTCATCAATGCAATCTGATCCTGGAAGTAAGTGCTCCATCCACCTGTCAACCTCTGCAATCTTCTCAACCAATGGAATCTCCAATAGTTGTGACTCAATCTCCTCAGACTGGTCTATATGTGTAAGGTCCCCTGTCTGTACTCCCTGTACCTCCTCCTAGGTCTGTTGGTCTACCTGTCCATGGTGTGCATGCCTCACACTAGGCTCATCCACCATACCTGACGTGCCACTGATCTCCTCATGTGACGTGGCTATCATGGGTGTCTGAACAGGTGACAGATGTGTCATGACCCCCATAGGAAGCTCATCATCTCTAGGTGCTAACACGTGTGACTCCTCACTAGTGTCACCACTCTGCTGAGACGTAAGGACATCAATGGTATGTGATATGTTTGCTGATACATTGGTGCCATCGTCTTGTCCATCCAGCTGCCTATCCACTACACGTGGGTCATTATCCTCCTCAAGCGTGCAAGCATCACTCGTCTCTGTGCAAGAGTCATCATCACTATCCTCTGAGGTAGAGTCACTATCACTAGCCTCTATGCAAGAGTCATTGTCATCATCTGACTACTCCAAATCCTCATCATCACTATCATAGTGTACCTCAATGATATGATTCTTACCCTTACCCCTACACCTATGATCTGGTTCCCAAGGCACCTTGCAACTGTAGCAATGTTGCATGCTCCTAATGGGTGTGGGGTTTCTCTGTGCTTCCCTCCATCTAGCTGCTCTGGCTCTGCCTCCCTCTGCTATGCTGGTCCAATATGTTACCTCATCTTCGCTCCAACTGGGGTTTTTCATGGATATACACTTTTGGAGCATTATTAGAGGCCCAAGTCTCTCACAAAGTGCATGATATTCTCTTTCACAACTCACAGCTATTCCAACAAAATCTGTAGACCCCATCTTTCCTTATGGAAGATCTCTCAGGCTGGCAGGAGTCTAAGCTCTGATACCACTGTAATGATCCCAAGCCATTATGCAAGGATCATCACGGTTTTGGTGTCTTTTTAAAACTTTTTCTGAGTGAGGTATTTCATCAAACAGTGTGTTGTCCTACTTGTTTATTGTGTTCACTTGCTGAATGGCCTCTTGATTTCGGCCTTAGGGTTTACTGATGTGTTTATATGTGTGTATGCAACAAATAACAAGAATAGACAACAACAGAACATACCTCAACCATATGCAATATGATAGACAAGCCAAAACATCTCAAATCTTCTTTTATTCATAAGATAGAAGAACCTGCTACAATGAAGATGTCGATCTGGAATGCTCAACAGATGGCCAAGAAGATAGACAATAGAGCTGCTACAAAATGCTCCCGACAATACAAAATAAGCCTCCAAAGGCTGGATAAGAGATGAAGACCAATGCCAAGTGCCAAACCCCTCAAGCTGGAAGATGCCACGCCCTGCTACAGTGTCGAAGCTCCTCAATATTTCGGCCCTGCTGTCAAATATGTCCAATCACCCCAAGAAAGATACCAACTGATAGATCGACCAACTGTAAGGACAACCCAGGTGTCCAAATCTCCAAATCCATTCTCAAACCCTGTAGATCTGAAACTCCTCCACTGAATGGTGCGCCCCACTAGATGACTGAAGCCCTAGATAATTCGGCCCTGCTGAAGGAGGCCTCCAAATGCTCTGAAACTCTCCAGAAATATAGATCGGGACACTGCAAGTCACTAGGTGAAGTCTCAGGG
>ML777572.1:479079-533873 GCA_009831015.1 Picea engelmannii
TTGTGGTCGTAGTGTAGAATTATGTGTGTGACTTCCAACATGTTTCACCTCTAATATTTTTTACCACCTAGTTTGTTGCAAAATCTTCCCTTGTGTAGACATATCAATGAAACTAAGTCTACAATTATATGTATGCATAGTGCAAAGATTCTAGGGAACAAAAGAGAAGGCCCTACCCCTCCAAACTTGGTCCATAGGAATGATCTCATTATTTTATCCAAACTTCAAGTATTGCAATTTATATGGGAACCAATAATAAGCATGATATAGTTGAAGAATCTTCAAAATTGTGGTAAGATTACCAAGGTAAGCATACTCGCCATTTGCATGGATAATTTGTGATATTATTGCATATCCTCATATGTTCAAATTTTATGGTTCCTTCATTACCAAACCTATGGGATGCTATGAAGTATGTTGTCAATTTCTTAAATTGGACCTTCTGTGGAAGCAAGCATGATTGGGGCTTACCATTTTGTCCTATCTAGAATTGGAATTTTGGGACTAGATTGTTGTCGAAATCTTGTGTCTTCAATCATTGACATTGAGTATGAAGGTATCTTCATATGGATGGATCTCTAGGACCTTAGATATAGGCTTTGGATAGATTGGATAACACTAGTGAGACAAAAGGCTCTTCTCTCTTATGAAAGATTGGTATTAGAGAGCTTCAAAAGTTAAATCCCTCTAAGGATTTATTTAAATGCATTGTTTAGATTAAGGGTTCGATAAGAGATTGGAATTATATTTTAAGAAACCAATTCATCTATGTGACTCCAAAAGTTTGTAATTTAAGTTGTATTAAAATAAAATAAAAATACAAAAACCCTTGCTCCTACATTGAATTCAAGATGGAATGTCTTGGCCTCGTAAGATATATAGATTAAAATAATCCATATTGTTTGGTCCTTCTATACCTCTTATAAGCTTTGAGTCTTTGCATGGCTTTTCATCTGCCAAGAACTACCTATAGAGTCTCACCTTTCCAAGAGTGGAATCATGGATGATCAATGCTTTGTTTGTGGAAAACTGAAACTATTAAGCATGTGTTTGGCATTGCAAGATAGCTAATAGTCGTTGGTAGCAAGTTCAACAACATTCTCCATATATTTTCCAAGGTAATATACATTGAAGACAAACGCTTCTAGGGAACTCTAAGTAATTGTTATTGTATGATTTCATGGGTCTTTGGCATTGCATTCGGTTATCTACTATGTATTCACTATGGAGAATGTGATGTAAGTGTATTTTTTATAATTGCAATAGCTTTATTCACTCCTTAGAATGTGGAAGTATGAGGTACACTCTTAGTTACTAGCTCATAGTTATTTTTTATTAAGTATGTGTTGGCCCCTTCATTTGAAGCGCAAGCAGAAGATGAAAGTAAAGTAGAGTAGTGGAGTTGACTCGAGGGCGAGTCAACAGGTATGGTAATTGTTTGTTGGCCCCTTTGTTTTTGGATAAGTGCACAATATTAGCAAGGAGAAAGATAATGCAACACACAGATGACCTCAGTAGGAGGTTATTGCAATCAGTAGACTATGGGAAAAATTGTGGAATTGTTGAAGGAGTATAAGGATTTGTTTCCAAAAAAAATTACAAAGATGAAAGACATTAAAGGAGAGTTGGGGGAGATAAAGATTGAGTTGTGTTCAAGTGCTAAATTGATTTCTTTTCACCCTTACCACTTTAACCCATGATTCAAAGAGTGTTGGGTATGTGTTATATCCTTTGCATGTGGAGGGGGGGTGCGTTGGATTTTGGCAATCCCCTCCCCTGACGATGTACGCTTATGTCGGGCGCTTCTCGGGGAGTTGCAGGGAGGTTTGGCTTGGCTCCCCTACATAGGAAAATCCTTCAGCTCTGGGCATCACCAAGAGTCATAAGTGCTCAAGGTAGTGCCCCCCAAAAAAATTGGGGGCGGTTTTCGCTATTTTTAGAAATTTTCTAATTGAATCCCAGATTAAGGGATTAGGGTTGTAATCTAATCTGGGTAAACGGATTAGCATTTTGGAAGTTGTGGAATTCCTAAAATATTGTGTATATTGTATTGTGAATGGTGAAATTAATACAATGAAGAGTTGAAAGGTGCGACACCAAGGAAGGTTGGTTTTCTCTCGGTTAAGGGTTTCCAACATAAATCTATGTGTATTGTGTGTATGAGTCATTGAATAATTTATGTTTTGCTTGAGAATATGTATGCATGCATTGTTGTAACATACCCAACCCCCAACCGGGTCATGTCACTTGCTAAAACGACTCAATAAAACTTTCTGATACCAAATCTATATGCAGAAATAACACACAGTGTGACATTCAAATTCATGCAGTTGTCCATACTAATTAAAAACGTAATTGCAATTGCTTAAATATGCATAGCAACAACTAAATAAAATACATCAACATTCAACCACATAAATCAGGATTTGAATGCATCATTTTGCTCACAGCAAGCAACAATAACCAAGATAACTCATAATAAAATGCACAACTATATATATATATATATATATCAACACGACAGATAATAAAACCGATATTATGAAATATACAACCCTTTGTAGAGGACGGATGTTCCTCCCAAACATAGACATGTTGTTCTAGTTCTTAATAGCAAGTCACCCCTTAGTTGAGGCTATGAATCCACAAGAGACAATGGTCCCTAAGGTTGGATAATGTCCCCCTCTCAACACTAGTCAAACTCACAGCTAATTCTAGTCCACCATCTCTCTTCCCATCAACTTGCACAACCCAAGGGATAGAATCCCCCTTCACTTCTCACGATCCTTCAATCCACTCCACTCCCCTCCAGGGCTTCCAACACAGGTTGGATAGGAAATCTCTCAACTGGGACCTCGGGAATTCTATTATTGCAACACAAATTCACCCAACAACAAAATGCATGCTTTCCTTGATGAATTTCAAACAACATGTTACTCCTAGGCACGTGGCCTCCTTATCTACAAAATTTCAGCTCCAAATAGTTGCCAAACTTTCCCACAAGAACTACCTTCAAGCTTTAGCACTCAGAACTTCCTTACTGGCCAGAAAACTCTACGTAAAAAATGTTGTCTATGCAAAAAGTGAATATGTAATCCCGGTCTCCTACCCATACAAATTTCCTCTCCTTCTTCTGATTGCTTGCCTTTCACTCTTCCCCAAGATGATTGTACTCAACCCCCATGCTCTCAATAACTATGGGAAGTGACTCTCACACCAACCCTCTTACATGAATTCAATGATTAGGCTCTATAACACTCAACAACTAATGGAAGGTTCATGGTAAGGATAATTTATAAATAAATGGTTTGGGTTTGATAAACATGGGTAAACTCTCCCCCTTGGACCCTTCCCTCTCTTGTGGATACTTATCCCCCAAATCTACATAAGTGTCCATCTATAGTTGGCTATACACTTTATTCATTATATTCAATTTAAATCATCTGCATATTACATCGCTTTGGATGTTGGCCATACATTACATATACTATATACATCTCTAGTTTGGGGTTTGAAAATGGGGATGATGACATGACATGGCATGTCATCACCCTCTTTTCTCCATCAACCATCAACAGTTTCTTTTAAATGAACTAAACAACTCACTGAATCGGCCCACACTTGACCATCGACCATCAGCGCATTCTCTTGCGTGATCGAAACACTTCGCCTAATCAATTGACACTCGACCATCGACCATCGACGATTTCCTTTGGACGCGTCGACACCTTGCTGAATTAGTCGACCCCGACCATCGGTGATTTCTATTGGTGACCAAAACACTTCACCAATCTGGCTAACCCGACCATCGGCCATCGACAGTTTCCTTTGGCCAAATCCAACACTAAGAAATTTTTTTACCAGTCTCTAATTAATTTGGGTCATCAATCTATTATTCTAAATGATATCAACCATTGATTCTTCTAACTTTTCCCAACTCTACCAATGAATATTGACCGTCGATTTGCTCTATTTTCCAAGCTCTTAAAGCAAATCCTAATCGTCGATCGGCTCCAACTTCCCAGCGGCCGAAAATGAATCGATAATGTTGATTTGATCCATTTTTTAAACAACCGAAAATGAATCTCGACCGTTGAATTGATCCTTTTTCCAAATGGCTGAAAACGAATCCCAACAGTTGATCTGCCAGACCTTAGCAACCTCAGAAATCCTTGTAAATTTTTAAATTAACCAAAATGAATCTAGGCCATTGATCTCAAGATCAAACATGATCTCGACCATCGATTCTTCAAACTCTCCCAACTCCATCAGCCTCCATTAAAATGCAAATTTTGACCTTACAAGTCGAATCTAACTCTCCAATTTGGTTGATTGATGCCATTAAACATCTTAGTCTGTTCTAATGCAATTATATCTCAAATTTTTCTCACGAATTTGGGGATTTATCTCTAGTTATCACCGTTTTCCCTGAAATTCGTCACAGATCAAAATTTGTGACAACGAATTTGCCCAAATTCACATTGATTCCTGGCCCATACGGGTCCAGTGTTGAACCTCACTCTGATACTACTTTGTAATGTACCCAACCCCCAGCTGGTTCACATCATTTGATAAAATGACTCAATAAAACTTTCTGATACCAAATCTATATGCGGAAATAACACATAGCATGAAATTCAAACCCATGCAATTGTCCATACTAATTAAAACGTAGTTGCAATTGTTTAATTGTGCATAGAAACAACTAAATAACATAGAGAAACATTCAACCACATAAATAAGGATTTGAGTGCATCATTCTTCTCACAGCAAGCAACAATAACAAAGATAACTTAGAGAAAATTGCACAACAATATATATATATATATATATATATATATATATATATATATATATATATATATATAACACAAATCAACACAGGAGATAATAACATGTATCTTATGAAATATACAACCCACTGCAGAGGACAGACGTTCCTCCCAACCGTATAACTATTTTTATATTTCTCAACAACAAGTCACCCCCGAGTTGGGGCTATGAATCCACAAGAGACAGTGGTCCCCAAGGTTGGCTAATGTCCCCCTCTCAACAGTCAAACTCACAGCTAATTCCATTCCACCATCTCTCTTCCCCTCAACCTACATAACACAAGGTATGGAATCCCTATGCACTTCTCATAGTCCCTCGGGCCATTCCACTCCCCTCCAAGTCTTCCAGCATAGGTTGGATAGGAAATATCTTAGCTAGGACCTCAATAATTCTATAGTTGCAACACAAATTCTCCTAGCAGCAAAATGTGTGGTTTCCTTGACGAATTTCAAACAACACGTTACTCCCAGAAACGCATCCCTCTCCATGAAATTTCAGCTCCAAACAACTACCAAACTTTCCCACGACAGCTACCTTCAAGCTTCAACACTTAGAACTTCCTTGTTGGCCCAAAAACTCGATGTAAAAACTGCTCTCAATGCAAAAACGTGAATATGTAATTCTTGTCTCCTACCCATAGGAATTTCCTCTCCTTCTCCTTATTTCTTGACTTGCACTCTTCCCCAAGTTGATTGTACTCATCCCCCATGCTCTCGATAACTATGGGAAGTGACTCTCACACCAACCCTCTTACATGAATTCAATTATTGGGCTCTAGAAAACTCAACAACTAATGGAAGGTTCATAGTAAGGATAACTTAGAAAGAAATGATTTGGGTTTGATAAACATGGGTAAACTCTCCCCCTTGGACCCCTTCCCTCTCTTGTGGATACTTAGCCCCCAAATATCCATTCATTTCCATTTGCAGTTGGTGATACATTTAATTCATTATATTCAATTTACATCATTTACATATTACCTCGCTTTCTCTCTTGGCCATACAATACATTCACAATATACATCTCTAGTTTGGGGTTTGAAAACGTGGATGTTACAATTGTTCTACTTCATAGGTTTAAAACTTAAGGACAAAAGGTGAAAAGAGAAATTGATCATATCCTTGTTGTAGGTTTTATCTTCCCTATGGATGAATATGATTAGATTGTCCCTATCATAATCCAAAGAAAGAAGGACACTAAAGATATTAGGGTTTGTATTGACTCCCAAGGCCTTAATTTTGCATGTGTCCATGACTCTTTCATAACTCCTTTCAGTGATGAGGTGTTAGATCAAGTTGTGGGTAATGAAGCTTATTCTTTTACTAATGGAATCTCAAGTTATCACTTGTTCTAGATAGTAGAAGTAGATAAGAAGAAGATTGCATTTACTATAGAGTGGGGCTCATTTTATTACAATGTGATGCCATTCAAGTTTAATAATGTTCCTAATGTATTTTCTCGTGTTGTATTAGCAACCTTCTAGGACTATACTCACAAGTTTCTAGAGGTATACTTAGATGATTGGACAATCTATTAACTACTAAAGGATCATATATTCATACTAATACTGATGTTTGATCATTACAAATAGTTACAGATGTCTTATGCACACCCTTCGATACAATGCTAGGTCACATTGTGTGCAAAGAGGGAATCTTGATGGATCCATCCAAGATTGTTGCAATTGTTAATTTTCCTACCTTGACTAGTGTCAAGACATTATGTGCCACTTTGGGACACTGTTGTTATTACCAATGATTTATCTACAAATATGTCTCTAATACATAATTGATGGAAAAATTGGTTAAGAAGTCATAATCCTTTTGTTAGACTACTTAGTGTGAATCTACCTTTAATCTATTGAAAGATAAGATGGTGCACCTATTCTAGTGTTTAATAATTGGACTGATGAATTTCATGTAATGTAGATGCATCCAATATTATGCTAGGAACGGTGTTTGCGCAACCAAGGGAAGGGGATCTCGATCACCCTATTTTGCAAGCAGGAAGTTATCCCATGATGAGAATAACTACACCACCACATAAAGAGAAGGACTATATATGGTGTATGCTCTATAGAAGTTTCACCACTATCTATTGGGAGACCATTTTAAGTTCTACATAAACCATTCATATTTAAAGTACCTAGTGAATAATTTTATATTTGAAGGGAGAATCTACATGTGGTTATTTTTGTTCCAAAAAATTTATTTTGAAGTTATTATCAAACATGGTGTTGGGTAACATAAGTATAACAATAGGGTACTAAAATACATGTCTCACATTAATTATCATCTAAGGATCATGCAAACTTATGAGGTGTTGATCAATATATCTGCAAAACTACGGAGGTCTAATCTACCAGCAATGAAGTACCAAAACATCATAATGTCCTATTGTAGTTATAAATAATCAACAATGGGTTTCCAATGTAAACCACTCTAATTCCAATCCACACAACTTTTTTTATGATTGACATATCTTCCTAAAGTTTTTTGGAAGGTTGATGGGATTGATACTAGTGCCTATGAAATGGGGAGAGTAGATAGAAAGGAATAATTATTGTGCATAAATTAAGGAGAACCCAACCATCATACTCATGAATACTTACAAAGATTACAACCCACAACACTAGTTAATGTACTAAAAAGGAATGGAAATATTAGGAAATGCATCAATCTCAGAGTATTATCCTAAATGGAAATGTTGATAACATTAAATTGCAACGAATGTAAATGAATATATGCATGAATGCAAGCAACTAGTTAACAGAAATGGATACGAATGATCCAGATTTATGAGCCGAACGAAATAAATAAAAAAATGAATACAATAACACAGAGATACGGAGAAAAACAACAGATATCTAGTGAAAAATAACTTCTATTGAATAAATAAAATAGGTTGAAACAGTAAAACTGTAGAACTGAAAACAACTTGCTCGAATGGTGGTAGTTATCTCTGAGAAGAGATGTGGTTGCTACGTCCATTCGTTTGAGAAGAATGAATACAATGAGGCTCTAAAGGCATTTTTAACATTACTCATGAATGCCAAAACCCTAGACATCTAAAAACCTAACCCTAGGAGATGAAACGCCAAAATTTATGTTGGCCCCGATGGGTAAGTTGGTACATCAACTTCTCGAGGTCGTAACTTTTACATACGACCTCCATTTTAGGCGTGTGATAGCCCGTTGGAAAGGTATTTTCAAGAAATACACATTATGTTGTCAAACTCTAACCTCGTCTATAGTTTAACTATGGAAATCCAAAAAAAACATTGTTTAGGGCCCCAAAACGTCCCTGGAAGTACAGAAATATGTGCTCACATGAAAACTTCCAAAATAAGTCAGTTGGATTAGGTGGGCGGTCACCAGTCTTCACCTGGAAGATGTGTAGGGCTTCAGACAACCCCAAAAGTGTAGAACACGCAATTAAAAATAAGTATAGAAGAACGTGTTGAACTAAAAATTGTCAAGAGGGTCTCCATTGCGATGAGTTCCCCCATCAGGTGAGGAAAATTCTATTGAATTTGGCCCCTGGTGAGCCACTTGCCTTGGTGTAAGAGATACCCTGCCTTGACAACCCGATAAAGTTGGATCCTCTACTGGCGAGTGCTCTTGACGTATGTGTCCACTATCTGATCAGTGGATTCTTGTTCCATGTAGTTAGGGTTGAGCTCTGTTGGTTTCAGTTGTTCTACGATCTCTGAGGTGTCCAATAATGGTGGAAAATATGGCTGAAGGAGGTCCACATTGAAAACTGGGTGCAAGCCAAGGAAGGGTGGAGTGTTGAGCTCAAAATAATTTATACCCACAACCTTGGTGATAGTATAAGGCCCATAGCAAAGTGGGTGGAGCTTCTGATGGGGCCATGTAAGGCTCTTTTTCTTCAAATGTAACCATACCTTGTCTCCCACTTGAAACTGGTGCAGTACCCGGTGTTGATCATGGCGCTTCTTGTACTTAGCATTGGCTTTCTCCAAAATCTCATGGACCTGTTGGCAGATGTGTTGAATCTTTTCAATGAACCTGGTGGCTTTGTTGGTCTTAGACTGACCATGGGAAGATTCTTCATGTGTTGTTTCAAGAGGTAGTGCAACATCAATGGGACCTGAGGGTTGGAATCCCAGCCCCACCTAAAATGGGTTATGATAGATGGAGTTATGGAGATCCATGTTGCAGTTGTGTTGAACATAGGGAAGAGTCTCATCCCATGTAAGCAGATGCTTAGAGTTGTACATGCGCAAGATGTGCACAATCATCTGATTGACGACCTTTGTCTGGCTATCGGTTTGGGGGTGGAAAGCAGTGGATTTAGTGAGCTTTGTGTCCAATAGAGACCAAATACTTAAAAAAAATGTGTTGAGGAACCTGTTGTCCTGATTGGATATGATGGTCTGTGGTATCCCAAAATGGACCCAGAATCGTTTGAAGAAGAGATTGGAAGTATTTGTCATTGTGATGCTCTTCTTGTCGACTATGAGAATGACCATCTTCGAAAACCGATCAACTACCACAAATACACAATCATTTCCTTGCTTGGTGGATGGAAGGCCAAACATGTAATCCATCGAGATGGATTCCCAAGCCCTCTCGGGAGTAGAAAGAGGGGTGTATAAGCCTTGCTTCTTGATGGATGGCTTGGAAATGGCACAGGAAATGCAAGATTTGATATACTTGATGACATCATGTCGAAGTTTTGGGCAATAAAATGTTTTTTTAGAATGGACACAATTTTCTCCACTCCAAAATGTCCTGCCATCTGACTGTAGTGAGCCTCGAAAATCAAATTTGCACGCTCGCTTGTAGGAACACAGAGATGGCCCAGATGGCATAACATTCCATCCTAAATGTGAAAATCGGTGACATTCGCGCATGTACCCAAGAGTTGATAGGTGGTGGCGAAGTTTGGATCTTGCTAATAAACTTGGGGCCACTAAGATGTCTCATTCCCATAGGAATGGAGCATGGTGGTGAGTGCAACCACATGAGGTCGACTGAGGCAATCAGCGACACGATTTTTTCTCCATATATTATACTTGATGTTGAGATGGAATTGTTGCATGTAGGCGGACCAGTTATGATGGCAGTTGTTCTACAACTTCCCCTGTGTCTGTATGAACTGCAGAGGCTTGTGATTAGTGTGGATGATTGTCTCCTTTCCCATAATGTAATGTTTCCATTGACGATAGGCTTGTACAATAGAATACATTTCCTTGTCATAGGTGGGGTATTTCTAGACAGTATCTGAGAGTGTCTCGCTATGGTATGCTATCGGATTACCGTGTTGCGTGAGAACTGTGCCTACAACATAGTTGGATGCATCATTCTCAATATCGAACGGTTGTTGCAGATCGAGTAAGGAGAGTACTAGAGCTGAGCATAGGCGATGCTTCAGATCATCAAAAGCCTGTTATTGTTCCTTCCCCCATGCAAACTTTTCCCTGCCACCGTCGTTGGCCACTTGGTTGAGGGTCCATGCAATATGGGAGAATCCCAACATGAACCGTCAGTAGAAGTTGGAAAGTCCCAAGAAGCTTTGAAGCTCGATTAGTGTCATCAGGTCTCGCCAGTCACGAATGACTTGGATCTTAGCTGGATCAACATGTACCCCATGCTCATCAAAAATGTAGCCCAAGTATTGTACCATGTTCATCCCAAAGGAGCATTTTTCCAAGTCGGCATATAGCTTGTGCTGCCGCAGAGTGCTCAAATTTTTTTGAATATGTTGCATGTGCTCCTCCCAAGTTATGTTGAAGATGAGGATGTCATCCAAATATACCACCACAAAAGAGTTGATGAAGGGTCTCAATACATCATCCATCAACTTCATGAAAGTGGTTGGTGCATTTGTTAAGCCAAAGGGCATGACCAACCATTCGAAGAGATCTTCTTTAGATTTGAAATTTGTCTTCCATACATCATTTGGCTCGATGGGAACCTGGTGGTAGCCAGACTTTAGGTCAATCTTGCTGAAGAAATTTTCCCCCCTTGAGTTGGACAATAAGGTCATCAATTCTAGGAATTGGGTACCGGTTTATGACTATGATTTTGTTTAATGCTCTGCAATCAATGTAGATCCGCTAGGTCCTGTATTTCTTCTACACCAGTACAATCAGGCTTTTGCAAGGGGAGGAGTTGGGTCTGATGTGCCCCTTTTGAAGTAGCTCTTGGATCTTATGCTTTATTTCGTCATTTTCCATCAGCAAGTGACTATAGACTGGTCCATTAGGAAGAGGTGCATCGGGGGTTAGATCAATTGGATGCTTGACTTGGTAGTGCATCGGTACCCTGGTGGGTAAGGAGAAGATGTATCTATACTCTTCCACGATCCCATCCACTTGCTTCAGCTGCAAAGAGAGTCTCTATGTAGAGGCCATGGATATGGCAACAACCTTCTGCTTATTGTGAGCGTGCATCACAAAGAAGACGAACTTCTCGGTCTGTGAAATGACCTTACTGCATTTCTTAGCAGAGATTAAAGAAATAGGGGTAGGTGGCGCTAACTCTGGTATCATGTACAATTGTCTACCCAAGGTAATAATAACATTGTGGGTTCTAGACTCATACACATCATGTCACTTCCACAAATATGATTGTCCTAAAATAACATCACAAACTTCAAGGGGAGAAATATCACACAATACCTTGTCTTTGAAAGGTTTAATGTCGTAGGGCAGACGACATTGTTGGTTGATGCAGATATCTCTTCCTTGGTGAAGCTAGCCGATGGTGTAGGGTTGCAGGTGTGGTGTCGTCGGCAGGTCCAGTGACTTGATGACCTCTTCTGAGATCAGGTTCTTCTAACCATAGCTATCGACAATGAAATGAAGCAGAGCCACCTTTACCCACATCTATGAGTGAAAGAGGTGTTCCCCTTCCTTTGGTTCTTCTGGTTCGCTTGGCTGGACTTTGGTGGTAGCAACAGTGGCACTGGGTTCAACATCGATAATCCGCTTCCCTCCTTCCAGATTTTATTCGGAGTCAGAATCTACCTTTGAACGAGAAGCTTTCAGCTCAGCCACTAGTGGCTACTTGGAGTGACATTCTTTAGTGTTGTGCCAAGGGATTTTATGGATTTCACACCATTTTCCTGTGTCCTTATTATACTTCTCATTACCTTTATTGTGTTGTGGCTTGGATTGGTTGTCCTGAGAGTGGCCATATTTGCTCTGTCCCTTATTTTGTGGGTTGGGGCCGCCTTTTTCCTGCTTTGGCTGTGAGGAGTTTGTAGATCCAAACTCTTGCCTCTTCTGCTTAAATTTATGCTCGATCTTGGCAGCATCTCTATAACCCATACCCAATGATGCGATGTCTAGAAAATATTTTTTTTATTTTAATGTATCTATGCAGACGGCCATGGTATTTGAGTACCAGATGTCGATCAAATTTTTTTATACCCAATTTGGTGCGCAGGGTATGGAAAATATTGGTGAAATCTGGTACTATCTGGTCCCTTTCCTAACGCAGGGTGGTCCATCTGGTGTACTGGTCCTCGTAGCTTCTAACATGGTACTATTGTTCTTTAATGGAATCCTTGAAGGAATCCCATGTGGGGGAGACCGAAAATATTGCAAATTCCTCTATGGCCCTTTGCTCAGAATAAGTATCCCACTAGTCCTTAACATGGGGTACGGCCTTGAGGAGTGCAAAAGTAAAATTTTCCCTATCGAAAAAATTGTAGACCAAAAAATACCCTTCGAGCAGATTCAACCATTTATCTACAGCATTTGCATCTATCATTCCTTCAAATAATAGAATATCAAAATTGACCTGTACCTTGAAGGGGGTTGCATGGCCGCTTGATGAAGATGTGTCTCCTATGGGCAGTCGTCGAAGGATCTATGCAATTTTGTCTATCATTTTGTTCCTTTGTCATGCAAGGGCTTCCTCGATCAAAATTTTAAAGGGATCTCCTGCTCAATCATATTTATTTTTGACCCCATGGGTTGTTGGCGAGCTCGTTGCGGTCATTCTTGCAAAGTCTCGATTGGTTCGAGTCCCAACTTCTTGTACCTAGATCTTGTCAGGGACATGCACGAAGAAAAATAAATGAAGAGCAAATCGCTCTGATACCACTGATCCATATTTACGAGCAGAATGAAATGAGTAATAGACTGAATACAATAACATAGAGATACGGATAACAACAATAGATATCCAGTGAACAATAACTTCTATTAAATAAATAAAATAGGTTGAAACTGTAAAACTGCAGAACTGAAAACAACTTGCTCGAATGGTGGTAGTTATCTCTAAGAAGAGATGTGGTTGCTACACGCATCCATATGAGAAGAATGAATATAATGAGGCTCCAGAGGAATTGTTAAAATTACTCATGAATTCCAAAACCCTATACATCCAAAAACCTAACCCTAGGAGATGAAACGCCAAAAGTTATGTGGGCCCCGATGGGTAAGTTGGTACTTCAACTTCCCGAGGTCATAAATTTTGCATACAACCTATGTTTTAGGCGTGTGATAGCCCATTGGAAAGGTCTTTTCGAGAAATACACATTATACCATAAAAATTTGACTTTGCCTATAGTTTGACTATGTCAAGCCAAAAAAACATTGTTTAGGTCCCCAAAACGGCCCTGGAAGTACAGAAAGATGTGTTGACCTGAAAAATTCCAAAATAAACCGGTGGGTGGTCACCAGTCTCCACCTAGAAGATGTGTAGGGCTTCATACAGCCCTGAAAGTGTAGAACCCACAATTACAAAGAAGTACAGAAGAACATGCTAGACTAAAAATTGTCAAGAGGAGCCAGTTGGAATAGGTGTGTGGCCACCAATATCCACCTGGATCAATAGAAGAAGGAAGAACAAAGGTTCATGTGATATCCCCTTAAGTGGGCCCTACCCAAGGGAGTTTTTGAACCTTGTAGAACACTATTAGAACAAAATTGAACTCACTTCTTATTCATAAGCTTCATAATTACATAGATCAAAACAATGTTGAAAAATCTACTCTCTAAAATAGTTTGAATTAGTCTACTACAAGGGAATGAAAATTAGAATACAAATGGGAACCTAACTCTTATATTCTAGGTCATGTATAAATATTATAATTGCATTGAAGGAGTACTAACTCTTTATCAATGAAATCCATGATTATTATGGATTGTCTACCTAGTTTACTCTTTCACCTAGCACAATTTAGTCTAGAAATGTATTCTTGCCTCCTCTATCTAGTTCTAGTTCAAACTATGGTTGAGATTCTGAGGGTTCAAACTACTATGGATTGAATGGTTGTCTCCTTGATTCGACCTCCTATTTTATTCATCTTCATGAGTGGTGACATGATCCCTTGATTTACTCCCTCTTATTTCTTTATTGAAGCATTCTCAGAGATTTGAAGGTGGAACATTTATGGAGGGTCGAATCTCTATTGGTTCATGGGACTAACCTCAATATTTGTAAACCAATGTTATGTAATAAACCTTAAGATACCACTCAAATGTTAGTGCTCATAATTCAATCAATCATAATCAACTCAAATAACTAAAACACCATTGTATTCATCATACTCTTATTGAAATTAAGCCAACAAAATAAACATATGTCAATAATATATAGCTTCATCATTAGAATAACAATATTTGACAAAATATTAGGTCATTGAGGCTATCAAGTGACAATGATAGCAATAATACATATCAAAAGGATGGGAAACAAAAGATAATCTTGGGGTTCATCACTAGGGAATCATAATGTGGGTCTTGACCACTTGTGTCTGATCGAGTCAAGAGATTCAGGAAGTGTAGTAGATTATCAACATTTTGTAGGGGTTTTATGTGGCATATTTGTGGGTGCTAAACTTTGTAGTAATTTGTATAAGAATAATCATGTAGCATACATGTAAGTGCCAAAATTTTTAGTAGAATGATAATGTGGATTTGTTCGAGTTTGTATGGCAGTAGTAGGATGTAAAATTATTATCAATCAATGCCATGAATGTATAATTGGCTTGCAAGTATTGTCCTCCTTATAGGTCATTTGAACTTGTAAAGGAATGATTTGGAATCAAGCATGTACCATTGTTGTACCCTTTTTCCTTGAAATTTATACATTGACTTCTTTGACTTCTGATGTTGGATGAGACTATTGGAGTGTCAATCATGCTACATCTTTTTAATATTATTTTGTAGGACCTATGGTTGATATTGATCCTCTTGCTTCAGATTTATTTAGGAAATTCGATGCCTTGAATGTAGCTATGTCAAACTTTATATGATCGACTTTAGGCTTGAATTTGAAAAGAACTCCCTCCTAGTTATATATTAAATCAATATGCTTTTGAGGTATGCTTATCTTCGTGCCTGAAATTTGTAGTTGAATATTTGTAGTTCATAAACCTTACATTTGAAGAATGCTAGATATATGAGGATATTTGAAATGGATAGGAATCAATTTTCATTTTTTTTTTCATTCAAAATAGAATTGCTAGTTTCCTATTATTCAATTTTGTTCTTCATTGAGGTGCCTCAAAGAGGTTTTCACCCTAAGGGTGCATTATTCTATTTTTTTTACAAATCAAGAATTGTTAGGAATATTGGTTTTTAGGCCATGGTTTGTTAGATGATGCCTCAAGAGAGGTTTCATCATAAGTTGTTGTTGTTGTTTTAATGTGAGATGGTAAGGAAACTATCATTATCTAAAACCAAGGATGCTTTCAGTTAGAGAAAGATGTTTCTCTTGAAATATTGAAAGGAACTTGTTTTTTACAACGGATTTTTGTATAGCTTGAGCCTGTGTCCATTGACTAAAAAAGAATTGTAGTCTTCATCTATTTTTCTCATTTTATGGACCCATAGTTATAGAAGACGTCAATATGATATGGTCCTAAGCATCTTATTTTCAACATGTCCTTAAAGTATTTAAATTGAGAACCATACAACAAGGCCCAATCTCCTTCCCTAAACTTCTTTGTATTTATAAACTTGGCATGCTATTTAAATCTCTGTTGTTGGATGATTTCTATGTGAAATAAGGCATGTTGTCTTATGTCATCTAGTGCATTGAGTTAATGTATCATTTCCCTTTGTGTTGTGGAGGAATCTAGACCTTAGTCCAAATCTATCCTCAATGTATTTCTCTCAAACTCAATATGAAGTGTTACAATTTTTCCATAATCTAGTTCATATGGTGTGAACCCTATTGTTGTCTTCTATGTTGTGTTGTATGCCCATACTGCTTCTATTAACCTTGTTTTCCTAGTCCTTTCTATGTTGCTTCACTATATTGGTCAGGGTGTTCTCCAACTCTCTATTTGTGCCATTTGCTTGGCCATTTTATTATGCATGATAAGTAATTGATTTGCTATGACAAACTTTGTATAATTCCATTATATGATATAATGGAATTATACATCTTCAATGAGGTTAGATGTAAATTGAGGCCCTCAATCTATACCAAATTCTCTAGGAACCCCAAATCTTGTAAAAATGTTCTCATAAGGAAATCATGCCACCTTATATTCCTTAGCATTCTTCATTGATTCGGCGTATACCCACTTTGTTAGGTAATCTATGTAAACTAATAGCAACCCATTGGGAGAGGTGAATATTTGTCACACCTACTAGCAACTTCCTTCCATGTAGACTAAGTTGGAGTAGATATGTCCTCACCTAAAGGGTTGCAAAATGTTGTGAGGCCATGTCGTAGAGGTGATATATGATGATGAAATTGTTGATATTATGGTAGTTGTGGGAGGTATTGACCTCCACTTGTGACCTTTGATGAGATTAGAATATTTCGAGAAGCAAGAGAAACCCTAAAAGACTTGGACATAACCCTAGAAGAGAAGTCAACTAAAGAAAATATTTATATTGAGTCTTTAGCACCTAGAAAGAGAATTTGGCCTAGACAGGCTGGAAAAAGCAGTATAAATATAGGACACCAATTCTCATTTGAGACGGATATCTCAGAATTGCATAAATCCACTTGTGCGCACTGCAGAAGTCTAGTAGCGTGTAACTCTGAGGAGCAGTTGCAGCTGCAGTCCTGCAATCTATATTTTCGGTTTTTCTGGGTTGGACTTTCTTATCAGTCTAGGTTATATTTGCTTGGTGCATTAGCCTTGTTTGGATATTGATTTGCTACCAGAATTATTCTCTCTATCAAGGTAAAGGTGCTCGGTGGTGGCATTAGTGCCTATGGTTGGGTGACAATATTGTTATGTTGTCTATGGTTAAATGATCACACACATTTTTCTAACAGGTTATGGGACCACACCTCCTTCATTCAGTATAACCACTGGAGGGAATCTAAGTCATAAGGTTATCAATCTCGTTGAAGAACTGTCGCTATGGTTTCTAGCAGGTGCAGTTACTGAAGCATTATCGCTAGGGTTACTAGCAGGTGCAGTTGTAGAAACCCTAAAACTCTTGCCTAGCACATTATGATGGAATACCTTACTCAAGGAGAATATGTTCTAGTGCACCTTAGTCCAATGCACCTCTTGGCACTCTTGGAAGGAAAAAACATCAAGGTTGAGATTTTGGGTCAAATCTTGACTAGTTATCAATCAACAGAAATCATGAATGAAAAGACAAATCATCTACATTATTCAACGCTCACAGGAACTCTTGAAGATTACATGTGGATAATTGACAGTGGATATTCCAGGCATATGACGGAAGACCAAGCCAGACTCTCTAATCTAAATAAAAATAAGACATCGTACAAGGTATAACTTGGAGACAAAAACACTTATCCAGTCGAAGGAATTGGTCAAGCCTCTGTCAAATTGAGAACAGGTAACAATGTTCATTTGAGAAATGTCTTATATGTACCTGGTTTAGAAAAGAATCATGTATCCATATCTTTCCTAGAATACAAAGGAAACAGAATATCCTTTCTAGATGGAAAAGTATTATCTTGGTCTAGAGACTCCAACATAGAGAATGCTAGAGTTATTGGAACTCGTGAAGGAAGACTATAAAGACTACTAGAACGAAATGATGAAGCTATTGTACATGATGAAGTCAATCCCAATGAACTTTGGCATAGAAGGTATGCTCATATCAACTATCAAGCATTACCTTTCTTCAAAAATATGGTTGTGGGAATACCAAAACTACAATCTACACATTTAGGAATTTGCAAAGGATGTTCTCCTGGTAATAATGTTAAGAAACCATTCTCAAACAACAATAATAGATCTAAGGAAATCCTAGATCTAATGCATTCATATGTTTGCGCTCCGATGCCAGTCAAATATCTAGGAGGTTCTCTTTACTATGTAATATTCATTGATGATTACTCAAGAAAGACTTGGTTATATCTCTTGAAGACCAAGGATGAATTTTTCAGCAAGTTTCAAGAATTCAAAGCACAGATAGAGAACCTCACAAACAAGAAAATTACGACCTTGAGAACAGATAATGGAGGAGAATACACATCAAATAAATTTGTTGCCTTTTGCAAATCGGAAGGGGTTAGGAGGGAGCTAACTGATCCTCATAATCCTCAACAAAATGGTGTAGCAGAAAGGAAGAACATATCTATTGAAGAAATTGTGAAGGCATTATTGAACGATCAAGGTTTATCTATGTATTTGTGGGGAGAAGTATCATGACAGCAATATGTGTTTAGAACAAAAGTCCCCACCACATATTGAAGGATATGACTCCATAAGAAGCCTTCTCATGAAAGAAACCTAATGTGGAACACTTAAGAATCTTTGGATGCCATGTTTACTTTCACATCCCCAAGGATAAAAGGAAGAAATTAGAACCCTTGAGAAATAAGGGCATATTCATGGGATACAATGAATCATCCAAGGCCTATAGAATCTATATTTCGGAACACAATAAGGTTGAAGTTAGCAGAGACGTAACCTTGAATAAAAATATGGCTTCCAAGAAATCCATAGAAGAAACTATAGAAGAAGAAGAGTATGAAGAGCCTAATGAAGAAAGCACATGTCTTCCAGAAAGTCAGAATGAAGAAACAAAACAACTTGATCATCTGATATAACCATGTGAAACTATTGAATCTGACATTGTACCCAAAACCAATAAATGTCCAGCTTGGCTTGAAGCTACCCTACAAGAAGCAAAAAGAATCAAAGCCCCAAGTGGCACCTTCAGAATAAGAAAAAATCCCAAGAGATTCTTCGGCTATGCAGCATGTATGACAAAGATTATAAATAAAGAACCCACCACATTTAAAGAGGCAGCTCAGAAGAAACAATGGAAAGAAGACATGATAGAAGAACACCAGTCCATCATGAAAAATGGTGTATGGGAACTTGTGCCTAGACCTAAAGAAAAATCAGTAGTAACTTCAAAATGGGTCTATAAGATCAAACATGCAGCAAACGGAAGCGTGGACAAATACAAAGCAAGGTTCATAGCTATAGGGTTATCCCAGAAGGAGGGAGAAGACTATGACGAGACATTTTCTCCTATTGCCATATATACTTCTATTAGAGCCATTATGTCTCTTGATGCTTCCATGGGATGGAGTTTACATTAGATGGATGTAAAAACAACTTTCCTCAATGGAGAAATCGAAGAAGAAGAATATATTGAACAACCTCAAGGATTTGAAGTACACCCCAGAGACACTCATGTTTGCAGACTAAAGAAATCCTTATATGGACTCAAGCAAGCTCCAAGAGCTTGGTATGCCAGAATAGACAGCTACTTAATAAGACTTGGCTTCTCCAAGAGTCATGCAGATCCAAATATTTACTACAAAGTCATGAACAATGCACCTGTGATTCTAATGCTATATGTCGATGATTTATTCTTGACAGGTGAAGAGTCTCTCATCATCCAATGTAAGAAGGAACTAGCTTCTGAGTTCGATATGAAAGATCTTGGTCTCATGTATTATTACTTGGGACTAGAAGTATGGCAGAAGAATGGTGAAGTATTCCTTGGACAAGGAAAGTATGCAATGAATATTATTTAGAAGTTTTGAATGATGGATTGCAAATTCATGGACACTCCTATGACCACAGATATAAGGAAAGTAAGAGACTCAGATTATGATCCAGTAGACTCGTCCCTATATCAACAATTGATTGGGTCATTGATGTATTTAGTGAATACTCGACCAAATATTTTCTTTGTTGTAAACACACTAAGCCAGTTCCAGGCGGAACCCAGACATGAGAATTGGATAGCTGCAAAACATGTTCTAAGATATATTCATGGGACTCTAAACTATGGTTTAAGATCTACCGCATCCAGTGATATACAACTTCATGGATTCACAAATTCAGATTGGGCAGGAAGTGCAAAAGACAGAAGGATTACTTCAGGGATGTGTTTCAACTTGGGCTCCGCTATGATATCTTGGGGCAGCAGGAAACAAAATTCTATCACACTCAACACAGCAAAAGTAGAATATATCGCAGCATGTGAGGCATGTATAGAAGAAGTATGGCTGAGAAATTTGATTTCTGGATTATTTGATCAGGTTCCAGATTCGACCATAATATATTGTGACAATCATAGTTGTATAAGGTTATCCGAACACCCAGTGTTTCATGGACGGTCGAAACACATTGAGATCAAATACTACTTTATTCGAGATAAAATCCAGGAAGGAGAAGTGAAGCTCCAGTATATCCCCACAGATGAGCAGACAACATATATTTTGACAAAGCCTTTGTCCAGGATAAAGTTTGCATACTTACAATACAAGTTGGGGATCATAGAGATAACTCCCTTAGCTGAAAGGGAAGAGATGGCTCTCCAGGTTGGGAGGGAGCACTGACATATCATTGATTTATGGACAGTCATTTTTCAGTTCAAAAAATGGTCCAGGATGAGCAGTCCCTTTCCAGTTCGGAAAGTGGATTGAGATTTCTGATAGACAGGCATTTTCCAGTTCGTAAAATGGTCCAGATTGGACAGTCATTTTCGTAATGAAAATGGTTTGATAGATTGTTGATGGACCATAGACAGTGATTCCCCTTATGGCTAGTGTGGTGGAATGGTCTAGGACAATCTTTCTTCTTGGCAAGTCACTCTCAGTAGTGGTCAATTAGAATGGTCGGCCTCGTCAGGCAGTCATTATTTCGAAGTTCACAGTTGTGAGTAGTTTCGAAGAATGGTCTGTTTTGGAGGTTGGTGCAGGACGGTCATTTCCTTAGGAAATGGTTTGGACATTCATTCCCTAGGGCAGACTCATTCTCACCAGGTTTCACTTTGTTTAGTGCTAGAGGAATGGTCCAGGTTCAACAATCAGGGATAGGCATTCCCTAGGGCAGACTCATTCTCTCCAGGTTGCACTTTGTTTAGTGCTGGAGGAATGGCCTAGTTAGGTGAATAGTCCAGGCTCAGAAATCAGGACAATTACTCTTATATGCTTGAGAAGAATATTCCAAATAGCTCATGGATGATGTTTTACTTTCTCGGGGTAGATGCTCTTCTAGATCTCACAGATGTGAGTGGAAGAATGGCCCAGATGACTCAGTTTATATCGTGATATTGTTTTCTGTGCAGGTTGATATCAGATGATATGATCGCTATGGAGACTGTATGTCTCTAGACAGTAGATGTATGCTATTGTGGTGGATGTGTTCCACTAGTTGTGACTATGTGTCACTAATTGAGTAGTCGTGTACTAATTTGTGTGGTTGTGTACTACTATGGATAGACACAGTTGTGTTCTATTATATGACATTGTACTAATTTTCATGGAGATTATCCAGTTTGATAATGATGGCAGTGCTCGTGATTTGATCATGAGATAGCATGTGTGGCTATAATGATGTTATCGGTTGAATGGTTTGTTTGTGCTCAAGACCATTACTCGTTATACCTCCCTAGCTATGAGGGAGTTTTGATATTATGGTAGTTGCGGGATTTATTGAGCTCCACTTGTGACCTTTGATGAGATTAGGATATTCCAGGAAGCAAGAGAAACCCTAAAATACTTGAACATAACCCTAGAAGAGAAGTTAGCTAAAGAAAATATTTTGTATTGAGTCTTTAGCACCCAGAAAGAGAAGTCGGCCCAGATAGCTTGGTAAAAGTAGTATAAATACAAGACGCCAGTTCTCATTTGAGACAGATATCTCAGAATTGCAGAAATCCACTTGTGCACACTGCAGAAGTCTAGTAGTCCGCAAGTCTGGGGAGCAACTGCAGTTGCATTCCTGCAATCTGTATTTTTGGTTTTTCTGGGTTGGACTTTGTTTTGTGCATTAGCCTTGGTTGCTTATTGATTTGCTACCGGAATTATTCTCTCTATCAAGGTCAAGATGCTCGGGGGTGGCATTAGTGCCTATGGTTGGGTGACAATATTGTTATATTGTCTATGGTTAAACGAGCACACCCATTTTTCTAACATAAATAAGGGGCATGCAATAAGGGAATAGAGTCATTATTCCTTAGTAGACTGTGATTCTCTCACTAACATTATATGGGTCAAAGTTAACTTGATCTCTTCGTAGCAGTAGGTCGGAGTCAACTTGGTTTTCTAGTAGCATATTGGAACATGTCAAAGTTAATTTAGTCTCCATGTGGTATATTGGCCCCCCCTCCATGTGAATATGGGTACTTAAAGTTGGAGTGAACGTAACCTCACCCTTGATACTAGTTGAGAAGGGTTCAAATGACTATGGCCTCACCCTATGGCACTAATTAGGATTATTATACTAAAATAAAATATATCATGTGTTTTTCATTTAGAAATATTAATCATATAGTTAGTTGTGAATTCATTCAAATAGAAATTGACATTAATGTGCAAAAGCAAAAAAATAGGGAAAAGTACAAAGAAAAAGTGCATTTAAAAACATCTATATTAAGCACTCACTTTTAATTAAAAGCTTATGTTTTATTGAATTAAAAGGGGAATTATTACCTACACATGAGATGGGGTGACTAATATTCATAAGGGTAATTAGAAAATAGATAATTATGCATAGTGGCATGTCGCATATGCATGAGCATTAAAAATAAGATGAGGGGTGACCATGAGGGTACCAATTGTTGGTGGATGATTGTTAAGATGTTACTATTCCATGGGGAGTTGTTGGAGAGATATAATTTCACCTAAGCTTAGATCAAGCACTTGTTCTTATGTATGGTGGGGATCCATACTAGCTCTTAGTGAGCAACCCATTATTTTGTGAAGGAGGTCTTCGCTCCCTTCACATTGTCTATATTCCATGTACACTATCACCTTTAAGAAATATGTGTAAAAACCAATAAGATATGAATTATGGCCCTATTAGGGTATTAATTCTTAAAGTATTCGACCTTACCTACTACTCATTCCCATAGTAGGTTCATATATTATCTAATTAAGGAAGTGGAACCTTTTATTATGTCTTAAAGATCTGAACTAGATTCATATATAGTTTGTCATCTATCTTATCTTAGTAGTTTTGAGTAGGAAAATGGAAGTCGTGAACTTGTATGGTCCACTCTGTTATGATAGTTTAAGGTCCTAAATCTTTCGGAGCTCATTTGGGGCATTAAATGATTATTAACCTCATATAGATACAACCTCATTATTAGAGAGAATGCTTAACTCTCGTATAGTCATATATTGTGACTTAGTGTAAGTCACAATATGGTTAAGTAGTTATGCTAAGAAGAGAATATTGATGAAAAGTTGAATTATGGAAGAAGAGCTTACAAGTGTGTTTGGTTTGAATTTAGGCTTTTGTTCTTATTAAGTGGATGTGTAGTAGCAAGAATGCTACATGATGGTATGAATTGCTTGGTTTAGACAAAGCCTTGTAATTGATTTGTATACATATGATGCATGATGACAAGAATGTGGAAGTATAGGTGAAGACTCACCTTTAAGAGTGGAATTTATATAACCCATGATTGGACATGGATGGATATGGATAACTTAGTGTGTAATTGTAGTTCTATAAGAAGTTTGGCATTGATGCAATTGATTTATGTTTTTTTATGTGTCATATGATGGGGAAACCATGCAATGGAGGCATGAAGGCTGAATTCATTAGATAGATATATGATAGTGAGATTAATATTAGAAATGTGATTAACCCTTATAATATATGATCCAATAACCTATATAGTGAAACCTTACAAACATGGTTAAGTGAATATGAATTACAAGTGTAATAAGGATTCAATATTGAAATTGATTTAGAATCGAATGATATATTCGACCTTACTCTTGATTCTTAAGAAAAATGAATAGAATTACAAGTTGAACATAATAGTATGGTATGCAATATTTGATTGCTTGAATATGAAGTTATTCACGAAGTTGTCATTATAGAAATAGATAGCAAAGCTCTCATGTCTTTCTTTTGTGTATACATTGTTGAAGGGGTATTAATTTTCTTAAGGAAATTATGAAAATTATGAAAAATGCTCTAGGATAAGTTGATGTGATGATAAAGATGGGAATCTTTTCATAATCACGGGTGGAAAATAGATAAATGAAAGTGGGAAATTGGCTTTCCTAATGTTTGATAAGTGAATTATATAGTATGAGTGATGTTTAGGGTTGTTAGGGTAAGAGTGATAGGGATGAGTTATGTAATTTGAATATTGAGGATAATATTTAATGTGTCAAGACAAAGATATTGAACTATGATACTCATATTTGTGAGGTTATGGAATTTTTTTGTAGATAAGAGTTAGGGTTTAGATGTTTTAAACTTAACAATCATGGGCTCTTAGGTGTATATACTTTCGAGGGAAAGGTGAAGAGACTAGCAAATATATTTAAATCATAGAGAATAATATCATGAATGTTAAGAAGCTTGTACTACTATTCCTAGTTGTTTATTTTCAATTAAGTGAGATAATCCTTTTACTCATATGTAACAATGGTGTTACATAACTAGGTATAAGAAAGTGAGTAGTTTTCCCATAATGGATTGCTTTCTAATAAGGAATCTTAGTTTATTGGTTTTGAGTCTAAACATGGTGTCATAAAGTGAGGAGACTGAATTTCCTAGTCATGGACTTATGGTTGGGGTAGGTAGTCAAAGTGGGATGATGATAATGTGAAGTAGACGATAGTATGGAATAATCTTATTGAGTTTGTTGACTTGTGTACCTAAGTGGTTTGATATTATGTAATTTTATTATGTCGCTTATGAAGGGGGGAAATATTCACAGCTTGTTGAGATTTCTATTCTCAGTGACAGGTTAAACAACCACATATGGTAATTTTTAATATATAGAACACTATATTACATAACCTCATTTGGGTATGTGTTAATTGTTATATGCTCTGGTAAATGGCCAAAATTGTTAGTTGTGTGCATGATAAGTTATGACAATCACAACACTATTGAATGGATGGGCATGAAATCTTGTATGATTTAGAAGAATATTTTTGGGCATGGGAACTCACTATCAAGGAAGGTAATGATGGGGTCTATATAATTTAGAGGACAATACCAATCCCTAAATGTTCTACAAGTGATTGAATCATAGTTGTTTTGTTAGATAAGTCATTAGGGATGTACCCTTAACTAGTGTATGTAGGTAAACCATCATGGAAAACATGAATGATATTTGGTTGGTTTAAGATTTCATAGATGTTACAGTTCATCATATTTGTTTTGAATTCAAATTTGTGTTGAGAATATTAGGTTTCCAATGTTTCTAGTAGAATCTCTACTCATCATTAGGGAATAAAAGATGTAGAAATATGTAGTGAATAGTCAATGAAGAGATGCAAATCTAAATATATAATATTGGAAATTATTATTTCAATATAAAAGTTGTCTTAGGTAAAATGAAGGTAAGGGGACGGCGGGTCATATAGATAAAAGGAATGCATGCTTGAAAGGGAGAAAGAGAGGAGGAAAATGTAATAAGAAACAAAAGAGGAGGGATGAAAGAAGATTAAGGGAAGAGAGAGTAGATAAGTGATGAAGATTGTATAGAGAATGAAATGAAAGGAAGGAATATGAATAAAAGAACGCACACAAAAATATTGCAGAGAGGACAGTAATATAGTGAAACCCAAATTCTATCAATGAATGAAATAGGAAAAGAATGTAAATGCAAAGCAATACAAACTAGCTAGAATGGTGGTAGTGTTTTTTTTCAAAGGAAAAAAACATTTGTATTCATAAGAGGAATACACATGTTACATTATATCATACAACCTTTCTAGCACCTGTCAAAACCTATGACCTGTCGGTGTTCTTCCTTCATTTTTTCATCATATAAAAACTCTTTACAAAAAAGACTGTGTTGACATACATTTTCTGTACAAAACTACTACAATAATTCACTGCAATATTATAAAAAGAAAAGATATAAAAGCATAATTCCATCGCTTCGATTTTTGTCCCATCAAAGTACTCATAGAAACCGAAGGCACCATTCAAAAGTTCAAGATATTCCTTGGACAACTCATTTTCTTTAGAGTTTAACTCCCACAAGATGTGATTAAAAGACAGTCATTCAAAAGATTGGAAGGATAACTTTATCTCTCTCATAACCATGGCCAAACTGTTGTTCTGGATTGAGATTTTTCCTTGGGCCCACTCAATGGCCAATTTAGAGTCTCCCATAACCTGTAGCTTTTGGATATACTTTTCCTTGGTTGTTTCTAGGAGGGTCCAAAAAGATATTAGCTCTGCTTTGTTATTCGAACCTCCTCCTGGTGCATATCCGATGTGAATATAATGATTTTGATTGATAAATAAAACTACACCCACTCCACATTTGGGCGGGAACCCTTGGCTTACCCCATAAATATATCCCCATGGAATCTCATAGTCAAGAGAGGGGAGGATTGGATTATGCAGCTTCTAGATTTTTGGATCTTCTTTGAACTTTGTCGCCTAACTAATGTAAGTGCAGATGTAACCTCTTGAGGAACCACCTTATTTTTAAAAACAACATTGTTATGGGCCCACTAGATGTTAGAGATCATAAAGCAAGGCAATCCTGCATAGAGTGATATTTTTTTGTCTTGAAGCCAACTTATGAAACTTTCCTCCAAACTGCCTCTGTTCCATTCTGCTTTTGACTGGAGCTTATCTTTTATGATTCTCGACACCTGCCCTATGAAAGGGAAAGAGAGAAAAATATGAGAGGCGGATTCAGCATCCAAATTGCACAAATCACAACAATTGGGCCCACACCAACCCATTTTTAACGCATTGTCCCATGTCAACAGTTTATTGTTTTAGACTATCCAAAGGGTGATTTGTCATCTAAGGGGAGCTTTTAATTTCCACAATGGCTTCCACCACTATTTGAGCAAGGTCACCAAATTGTCTTCTAACCAAGATTTGTATCCCAATTTTGCAGTGAAGGATCCATCCTTTGGGTTATTAAACCAACACAGAGAGTCTTCAGATTCTTCATCAAGCGAAATGAAATTATCGCACAAATGTGAGATGAAGTTCTCCCATTCCACAGACAAATTTGTTGAAATACCTAAGGAAGCAGCATCTCTCTGTCCTACGCAACCCCTTGGTTGGGGAGTTCCAATACAAACATCCTGAAACGAAATAATGTTTAAATATTTCAAGTTCTAGACCAGAGGAGCTGAAAAACCTAAGTTGTTTCCCACCCCTATTCAAGGATCCTCGCCTACTCTTACATTGCGCATGTTCCTAACTTTCCAAATCGTCCATTTACCCACCAACGGGAAATCTTCCACCAGCGATTTCCATACAATGGAGCTTTTGGAGGATTTCATCGGCTGGAAAAACCATTCCACTATTGACAGGTTGGAAAGGTATTTATAGCACATAGCCTAAACCCAA
Source organism: Picea engelmannii (assembly GCA_009831015.1). Classification (NCBI taxonomy): domain Eukaryota; kingdom Viridiplantae; phylum Streptophyta; class Pinopsida; order Pinales; family Pinaceae; genus Picea; species Picea engelmannii. Next base: position 506,617 of record ML777572.1, read on the forward strand.
AGGGAATTCCTTTGGGTCAACCTCCAAATATTCTTGCGAGTTAGTGCATGCATGAAAGGATGTATGTCCTTTAGACCCCATCCTCTGAATTCCTTTGGAGAGGCAATAGAAGCCCATTTGGTTGAATGAACACCACCTGGGAAGTTTTAACCCGACCAAAGATATTGACAACTGAGATTTCGGACCTTGTCCAGAACTCTTTTGAGGATAGCTGCAATTGAATTCCAATATACTAAAATTATTTCTAACATCGATTTAAGGATAACGAGACTTCTGCCTCTGGACAACGTTCTATTGACCAAGATAAAGATCATTGCTTCAACTTTCTGAATGAGCCACACCCAATCCTCCTTTCTGTAGTTGTTTGGCTTGAGGAGAAAACCTATATATTTAACTCCATCATCTAGGTTCTTCCCTTGAGTTGAGAATGAGTTTAAGAATGAGTTCACTTCAGCCTCGGGAAAATTATTAATAATTATGCAAGATTTCTCCAAAATGATATCCATACCAGTAGCCCAACAGTACAGGTCTATGATTCTCTTTAACACTGCCATATCTCTTTGAGCATTGAACACACTACAAAAAATGTCATTGACAAACAAGAGGTGAGATACCGTCTCTGATTCTGAGACTTTGACCCCTCGTATATGTTTGTTGCTCCCTTCTTATTTGAGAAGAAAAATAAGGCCTTCTGTAATAATTAAGAATAGGGAAGGGGAAAGAGGGAACCCCTAGGGAAGGCCTCTCGAAGCTTTGAAAAATCAGGAAGGAGATCCATTAATTAGAATTGCAAAGGATGCACTTTCTATGCAACCCATGATCCAAGTGGTGGTAGCTTATCTTTGAAGAGAGAGGTGTTAGCTATGCTCATTCACAAGAAGACATTACAAGAGGCAAAAATTGACTTTTAACATAAAGTATTAAACCCTAAGAGGAAAAAAACCTAAATATCCAAAACCATGACTCTAGGATATGACGTGCCAAAAGGATTGCAGGCCCCTGAGGTGGCTAGTTGATACGAAACTTCCCAGGGGTGCAACTTTTGCATACAATCTCTATTTCAGGTGAAAAGTAGCTCTTTGGAAATATCTAACTGAGAAGTACAATTGTTAGTAGTCCTAGGCAAGCCATGGCCACCCTTGGCCCCCGAAATGGCCAAAAAACATCGTTTAAGGCCTCAAAATAATCCTAGAAGTTTATGACCTGAAAAACTATAGATAAAAAAAAATTCCAAGATGGAGAACCATGTTGAGTTAGTGGAAGAGGTGGGTGGACACCAATGTCCACCTGGATCAACCCTCCCCCCTTAGGAAGAAATGTTACCCATTGTGTCAAGTTCCCTCATTAGATGGTGAAACTTGTGTTGAATTTGACTCCTGGTGAGCTACTTTCCATGTTGAAGAAGTTGTCTTGCTTCTACAATCTAATAGAGTTGCATGTTCTCCTAGAGGGTGCCCTTCATCTTGGTTTCCATGATCTGATTCATTCTAGCCTACTCAATGAAATCATGGTTGATTCATATAGGGTTCAAATGCTTAGCCACCTCCGAAGTGTCCAATATGGGTCGAAAATATGGTCGAAGAAACTTCACATTAAATATTGAGTGCAAGACAAGGAAAGGAGGAATACTCAATTCAAAATCATTATCACCCACAACCTTTGTGATGGTGTAAGGCCCATATTATAGTGGTCTCAAATTTTTGTGGGGGCCTATGAGGTTCTTTTTTTTCAAATGTAACCACACCTTATCACCAACCTGAAACTTGTGTGGAACCCGATGTTGGTCATGTTGCTTCTTGTACTTGGCATTGGATTTGTGCAAGATATCATTAACCTATTGTTGGATTTGTTGGATCCATTCAATAAATTTGGTTTCCCTATTTGCCTCAATCTAAGCATGGGAAGAATCTTCCTATGAATATGCAATGGGAAGAGCAATATCGATGGGGACCAATGGATAGAACCTCAAGCACACCTGGAAAGGGATGTGGAAAATAGAGTTGTGGAGAGTTATGTTGTAGCTATGTTAAACATATGGAAGGCTCTTATCCCATGTACATGGATGCTTGGAGTTGTACATGTGTAGGATATGCACAATCATCGTATTGACCACTTTTATTTGCCCATTTGTTTTGGGGTGGAAGGAAATCGATTTGGTCAGCTTAGTGTCCAACAAAGACCACAAGTTGGACCAAAAGGTACTGAGGAACCTACTTTCACTATCTAAAATAATGGTCCATGGTAGTGCAAAATGAACCCAAACATGCTCAAATAAGAGATTAGTAGTGGCTTTGGTTGTGATACTCTTCTTACATAGTACCAAAATGGCCATCTTAGAGAACTAATTGACAACCACAAAGACAAAATCGTCACCATGCTTTATAGAGGGAAAACCTAGCATATGATCCATGGAGATTGACTCCCAAGGCTTGTCTAGGGTAGGTAGAGGGGTGTACAACCCCTACATATTAATGGAAAGTTTAGCAATGGTGCATGCAATGCACAATCTGATATACCTACTAATGTCTTGTCAAAATTTTGGCCAATAGAAATACTTTTGAAGTACTGCTACTATCTTCTCCACACTGAAGTTCCCTGCCACTTTATTTTAATGTGCCTCCCAAGTTAGCGTTGAACACTTACTTGAAGGAAAACAAATATGGCCCAAATAGCAGAAAAGTGCATCCTAGAGTTGAAAGTCTAGAAGTTGTTTACATATGCCTAGTGTTTGATATGTAGCAGCATAGTCAGGATCACTTTCATACAATTGGGGTCGCTCAGAGGTATCATCCCATAGGAGTTAAGAACTATGGTTAGTGACACAACCAGGGGCTAACGAAGGTATTCTACAACACGATTTTTGTTTCCCTTAATGTACTTAATATTCAAGTGGAATGGTTGCAAGTACATGGACCACTTCTAATGGAAATAATTATGTAACATCGCTTGTGTCTGCATGAATCAGAGGCTTGTGATCAGTGTGGATGATCATTTATTTTCTCATAATATAATTTCTCCACTATCAACATGTCTACATAATGGATTACATCTCCTTGTCATAGGTGGGATACTTGTTAACAGTATCAGAGAGTATCTCCCTATGATAGGCCACTATATGTACATGTTGAGTGAGGATTGCACCAATAGCATAGTCAAAGGCATATGTCACAATCTTGAATGAATGTTGCAGTTCTAGTAGAGTGAGGATTGTTGTCGAGCAGAGGCAATGTTTCAAATCCTTGAATTTTTTCTATTGTGACTCAGACCAAGAAAAATTGGCTTTATCTCCACCTTTGGTCACTCGGATTAAGGGTCAAGCAATATGAGAGAACCCCACCATGAACCTATGGTAGAATTTGGCAAGACCTAAAAAGTTGTGGATCTTTGTAAGAGTTGTCAAGGCTGGACAATCATGAATGACTTGTATTTTGGATGGGTCCACATGCACCCCATGTTAATTTTCAATGTATCTTAGATATTAAAATATATGCATGCCAAATGAGCATTTCTCCAGATTGGCATATAACTTGTGTTGTTGCAAAGTCCTCAAGATTTGTTGAACGTGATGAAAATGTTCTACCCAAGTTCTATTGAAGATGAAAATGCATGACCACAAAAGATTTTTTGAATGGCCACAAGAAGTGATACATCATCCTCATGAATGTTTTTGGAGCATTGGTCAAGCCAAAATCCTACATGACCAACCACTCAAAAAGGCCTTATTTAGACTTGAAGGCAGTCTTACATACATCAGTTTGTTCAATTGGGACCTGGTGGTAGCTTGACTTCGAATCAATATTACTAAATACTTTGGAACACTTAAGCTAATCAAGAAGATCATCAATCTAGGGGATTAGGAATCAGTTCTTAACGGTGATTTTGTTTAGGTATTTGTAATCAATACTAAGTCGTCAAGTCCCATATTTCTTCTACAACAATACAATTGGGCTCCCACAAGGTGAGGAGCTTAGTCGAAAGTGGCCCTTTTAGATGAGCTCATGAATTTGATGCTTTATTTCCTCATTCTCCAGAAGAGAGCATATGTGTATTGAGACATTAGGTAAAGGAAAACCAGGTATCAATTCAATTGAATGTTTGACTTGGCAGTGTAGAGGCACCCCCGTAGGTGAGGAAAAGATGTATTTGTGTTCCTCCACAATATTTTCCACCTGCTTATATTTTGCAAAGAGGCCCCATCCTAAGACTATGGTGATAACAGTGAACTTCCATCCACCTTTTGACTTAACCATGAAGAGGAAAAAAAATTGTTCTAATAGATTACCTTTCGACACTGCTTTGTTGAGATCAAGGAAATTGCAGTGGTCAAGACTACCTCTAGTACCTTGTAGAGATGACCTCCCAAAGTAACAATGACACTTTGAGGCTTGGACTCATAAATAGGATGGTGTTTCCACATATAGTATTTTCCTAAAAGAACATCACAAAATTCAAGTGGGGAAACATCACACAATACCTCATCTTTGAAGGGCTTGATGTCGTAGGAGAGAAGAAATTGTTGGTTGACGCAAAGGTTTCATCCCCGACTCAACCAGCCGATGGTGTGTGGTTGGGGGTGTGTAAATGTCAAGAACTTCAATCTTTTAATGAACTCGATCAAGATTAGGCTCTTTTGGATATCATTGTCAAAAATGAAATGTAGTCGTGTCCCCTTCACCCATGTCTATGAAAGAAAAAACACTCTTATGTGTGAATGATCCACTTTCCCTTATCTTGCTATGAATAAGATTTTGATCCAAATTTCAATTCCATTTATTTCATCTCACCCAAAAATGATTATTTTGAGTGACTGGTCCAGGTGGATATTGGTGGCCACCCACGTATTCCAACTAGCTCCTCTTGACATTTTTTAGTTCATCACGTTCTTCTGTACTTATTTGTAATTGTGGGTTCTACACTTCCATGGTTGTCTAAATCCCTACACATATTCCAAGTGGATATTGGTGACCATCCACCTAATCCAACTGGATTATTTTGGAAGTTTTCATGTCAGTACATCTTTCTATACTTCCAGGGCCGTTTTGGAGCATTGAACAGTGTTTTTTTGGCTTGCCACAGTCAAACTGTAGACAAAGTTAGGGTTTGACGGTGTAATGTGTATTTCTCGAAACGACCTTTCAAATGGGCTATCACACGCCTAAAACAGAGGTTGTATGCAAAAGTTACAACCACAGGAAGTTGAGGTACCAACTTACCCATCGAGGCCCACATAACTTTTGGCATTTCACCTCCTAGGGTTAGCTTTTTGGATGTCTAGGGTTTTGGAATTCATGCATAATGTTAAAAAGGCCTTTGGATCCTCATTGTAATATTTTGTCTCGGATGGATGCGCGTGGCAGCCACATCTCTTCTTAGAGATAGCTACCACCATTCAAGCAAGTTGTTCCAGTTCCGCAGTTTTACAGTTTTAGCCTATTTCATTTATTCAATAGAAGTTATTGTTCACTGGATATCTGTTGTTATCTCTGTTTTATTGTATTCAGATTGTTATTCATTTTGTTCCTCTCATTAATCTGGATCAATGGTATTAGAGTGGTCTGCTCTTCATTCATTTTTATTTGTGCATGTCCCCGACAAGATCTCGGTACAAGAATTTGGGACTCGAACCAGTCGATTCATTGTAATATCGGTCGTGTCGAGCCCGACAACAACCCATGGGGGATGAAAATATATATGATCGAGCAAGAGATCCTTTTAAAATGTTGCTCGAGGAATTTCTTGTGTGACAAAGGAACGAAATGATGGACAACTTTGTACAGATACTTTGATGGTTGCCCATAAGAGAAGCATCTTCATCAAGCGGCTATGCAACCCCCTTAAGAGTATAGGTAAATTTTGATATTCCATTATTTGAAGGACTAATAGATGCGGATTTTGTAGATAAATGGTTGAATCTTCTTGAAGGGTATTTTTCAGTCCACAATTTTTTCGATAGGGAAAAAATTACTTTTTCCCTCCTGAAGGTCATCACCCATGTTAAGGACTACTGAGATACTTACTCTGAGCAAAGGGGCATAGAGGAATCTGAAATATTTTCGGTCTCCCCCACATGGGATTCCTTCAAGGATGCCATTAAAGAACAATACTACAATGTTGGAAGCTACGAGGACCGGTACACCAGATGGACCACCATGCGTCAGGAAAGGGACCAGACAGTACCAAATTTCACCAATATTTTCCATACCTTATGCACCAAATTGAGTATCAAAGACTCTAAACGACATCTGGTGCTCAAATACCATGATTTTTTACATAGATAATTTCAAACATAAATGGAGTTTTTGGACATCGCATCATTGGGTACGGCGTATAGATATGATGTCAAGATCAAGCAGAAATTTAAGCAGAAGAGGCAAGAGTTTGGGTATGCAAACTCCTCACAGTTGAAGCAAGGCAAAGTTGGACCCAACCCACACAACAAGGGACAGAGCAAATATTTCCACTCTCAGGACAACCAATCCAATCCGCAACACAAGAAGGGAAATGAGAAGTCAAAGAAGGACACAGGAAAATGGTGTGAATACCATAAAATCCCTTGGCACAACACCAAAGAACTTTGTTCCAAGCAGTCGCTCGTGGTCGAGCTAAAATATTCTGAGTTAGAGGTCGATTCTAACTCCGAATCAAATCTGGAAGAAGGGAAACGGATTATCGATGTTGAACCCAGTGCCATGTTTGCTACCACGAAAGTCTAGCCAAGTGAACCAAAAGAACCAGAGGAAGGGGAACACCTCTTTCACTCGCAGATGTGGGTAAAGGGGGATCCGCTTCACTTATTTTTTGATAGAAGCAGTTAGAAGAACATGATCTTAGTAGAGGTCATCAAGCAGCTAGACCTATCAACGACACCGCACCCATAGCCCTACACCATCGGCTAGCTTCGCCAAGGAAGAGATCTTTGTGTCATCCAACAATGTTGTCTTCCCTACGACATCAAACCTTTCAAAGATGAGGTATTGTGTTATATTTCTCCCCTTGAATTTTGTGATGTTATTTTAGGACATCCATATTTTTGGAAGCATCATGTTGTGTATGATTCTAGACCCCGCAGTGTTATTATTACTTTGGTTAGACAATTGTACAGGATACCAGAGGTGGTGCCACCTACCATTATTTCTTTAATCTCTTCTAAGAAATGCAGTAAGGTCATTTCATAGACCAGGAAGTTCATCTTCTTTGTGATCCGTGCTCACAGTAATCAGAAGTTCATCGCCACATATGTGGCCTCTACACAGAGTCTCTCTTTGGAGCATAAGTAAGTGGACGGGACCATGGAAGAGTACAGAAACATCTTCTCCTCACCCACTGGGATACCGACACACTACCATGTCAAGCATTCAATTGATCTAACCCTCGATGCACCTATTCCTAATGGACCATTCTATCGTCGCTCGTTGATGGAAAATGAAAAAATAAAGCATTTGATCCAAGAGTTGCTTCAAAAGGGGCACATCATACCCAACTCCTCCCCTTGTGGAAGTACGATTGTACTAGTGTAGAAGAAAGACGGGACCTGGAAAATCTGCATTGATTACAGAGCATTAAAAAAAATCGCAGTCAAGAATCGATACCCAATTCCCAAAATTGATTACCTTCTTGACCAACTCAAGGGGGAAAAGTTATTCAGCAATATTGATCTAAAGTCTGGCTACCACCAGGTTCCCATCGAACCAAATGATTCATGGAATACAACTTTCAAATCTAAAGAAGGTCTCTTTGAATGGTTGGTCATGCCCTTTGGTTTAACAAATGCACCAACCACTTTTATGAGGTTGATGAATGATGTATTGAGACCCTTCACCAAGTCTTTTGTGGCGGTATATTTGGATGACATCCTCATATTCAACATAACTTGGGAGGAGCACATGCAACATATTCAACGGGTTTTGAACACTCTGTGGCATTACAAGTTATATGCCAACTTGAAAAAATGCTCTTTTGGCATGAACAGGGTCCAATACTTGAGCTACATTATTGATTAGCATGGGGTACATGTTAATCCAGCTAAGATCCAAGTCTTTCGTGACTGGCCAGCCACTGCCACACTAACCGAGCTTTGAATCTTCCTAGGATTCGCCAACTTCTACCAATGGTTCATGTTGGGATTCTCCCATATTGCATGGGCCCTCAGCCAAGTAACCAAGGGCGGTGGCAGGGAAAAGTTCACATGGGGGAAGGAACAACAACAAGCATTTGATTATCGGAAGCATCGCTTGTGCTCAGCTCCAGTACTCTCTTTATCTGATCTGCAACAATCATTTGAGATTGAGATTGATGCATCCGACTATGATGTCGGTGTAGTTCTCACTAAGCATGGTCATCTAGTGGCATACCATTGTCCGGAAATACCCCACTTATGACAAGGAAATGTATGCCATTGTACAAGTCTATCGTCAATGGAAAAATTACATTTTGGGAAAGGAGACAATCATCCACACTAATCACAAGCCTCTGCATTTCATGCATACATAGCGGAAGTTGCAGAACGACCACCATCATAAGTGGTCCACCTACCTGCAGCAATTCCATCTCAACATTGTTGAGGAAAATATATGAAATGATCTTACTCAAACATTTTCATATTCTTCTTGGATAAATAAAAATAGATGGGAATGTCACCCTAGGTTTATATCCATCAAAAATAAAATCCTAACTCACAAGTATCAATTACAAGTGCTTAGACTAATCTTTTCACAAATAAAAGCTTGTTGGAAAATTCATTTTAATATGATTTTTTGAATATAATAGTTGTTGAAAACCAATGTAAAAGACAGAAGTAAGACACCAAGATGATAATCAAGACAGATGAGACATAAATCAATCCTTTATTTCATTCCAATTCACCAAAGAGTCATTTTCTTTACAAAATCTCATATAGAAATTTCGGACCAAAGTCAAACTTAGACATCCCCAATGGAACATACAAAAGGACCTCTGACAGAAAATCAAAACTGAACTCTAAAAGCTAGATCAACTTGCCACAAATTGCTACCCACTCGACTTTGCACAACAGCCTTTGTCAGTCATGAAAACTAACTCAAAAACAGACAAGTCTGCACAGACTATCAAAGATAGATCAACACCTCTGGAAAAAAACTGTATGAATGATGTAATTCAGCCCTGAATGTTGTTGTCTACAATAATACCCTGCTATCATAAAAGAGAATTAGGCTTGTGATAAATTAAGGAATGAATGAAAACTGAACTATCTCAACATAAACTCAAAGAGCAAACCTTAGTATGCTTCTCCTTCTATCCTCCTCTTGTTCCTCCCTTTCCTTTTGCATTTAAGCAAATTAGAATTGGTTGAAGTAGTTGAACCACCTCATTAGTTAAGTTAACTAAAAACTCAACCAACTTTTTAGTTAAGNGGGGGATAATAAATCATAATAAGGGTTTTAAATAAATAATAACTAGTAGGTGGGACCCCTTCTTACTCCCATTTATCTCTTAACAATTATAACATAACTAGTCAATTAAACAAGAACATCCCTCCTTGTGACTCCCATCATCACATACACATTTGACAATTTATCTCATTTATATTTGACATTGTTTTCAAAGATGCTTTACTCATATTTCCAAAAATAAAACATGTTGTCCAAAACTTCTGAAGTCAACTCTCATCAACAATAGATAAAATAAAAACTCAAAATACATATTTCCCACTCTGAGATGCAATCTTTCCATGATTGTCGTTGTCACCTTTCAATTTTCCTGAATTTTCCTTTGGATGCGTTGAGCCTTTAGGCCTAATCTTGTTGATCACATGAGAAAAATTGTCCCCCAAATGCATCCAGAAAGACACAGATTTGTCAAAGCCATTGGAGGGCGAGGAAGGGGAAGCAGTGGATTTTCCTTTGTCAGGGGCATGGTGGGCCTCAGTTTTCAATCTCTTGCTAGCATGGGAGGACTACACTGGCGAGTGGTCAGGGGCATCTTGGACAATCTGATTGTTAGGCAAAGTAGCAGGCAAAGACAAATTGGGCCAGCCACGATGTTGGGAGACTGTCAGGTGGACAATATCTTTTCATCCATCATTTTCGGGAACCTCGGGTTGCAATGATACATGAGGGGGAACAGGAATGTCGGGGGCTTGCAGAACTTGAAAGGGAGGCCTTTCAGGCCTAGGTTGAACCACTCCTTGCCCAATCCAATTGAAAAATACGGCCTGAAACAACTGGCCTAACTCTTGTGAGTCAGTGTCAAAGTGTATGGAGAATCTTGGCCTTCTTGGGCCTCTGTTCCAATTACCTCTCCCTCTGTTGCATCTGCCATGGATACCTCGGCTGAAAAAACTCATTCCTGCATGCATGATCAATTAGAAAATCGTCTTTTTAACAACCATACATGACAACTCTTTAAAAATATGAAATAGATTTTGGCTCAGCAACGTATCAGACTCATGCAATCCAATCCATACAAATTGTTTAACTATTTGTCAATGAGCATGGGGTGAACAAAAGGTTCAGGGATATGTGATGGGTTTGTATTGAGCGAAACATGATATAATGAGGGGAAAAAGAACACGGTTACTACTCAAAGACAAAAAGCAATCAACTATAATGCAAACCAAAGAAAACATCATTGTAATCCAACCAAGAAATTGTTACTTCCAACTGCTTCAATACAAAATTATTCTTGACTGTAATCAATTTTAAAACAGGGACTGAAAAATGAATGTGGGAAGGTGATGGGGTTGTAATTAGCGAAAAGTGAAATAATGGTGGGGAAAGAGAGCGGGTATTGTTCATAAAATTAATTAAGTAATCCATATAACCATTATGTAAAAGGAAATACACCAACCAAATGACCATTGTGACCCAATAAACAACAATTGTGTATAGTTCAAACAACTATGTGCATTAACTTGCTCATTGTTTGTAACCAAATACTTAACATAATGTCATAAAACAAGACAGTATGCATTCCAACAACAACCTGTAGGGGAGCTATGTTCCTCTCATTTATCCATTTAACATTTTAAAACAATTCCCAAATGCATAAACATTCACTTATTTCCACTTTGTTTAGCATTAAAATCAACCATTGTTCACGAATTATTTCAATCATCAAATACAACTCAAAGGTCATGCTTGATTATGTCCTTTAATTCATTTAATAATTTAATTGCAATGATATTATATTGTCACAACACCTGTGCCTATTACTGTTAAAATGCATGATATTCATTAAACATACACAGTGGATAGTCAACTCAATAATCCATATTTAAATTGCAAAGATCCTAACTTGCCATTTAAACACACAGACAACAGTCACCACTTCAACTCACGCTATGTTGTGGAATACACAAACTATTCAACAAAACGCGAGTGTATTTCTGAGACTGTACAGGTCCAATTTTCTTGACTCTAAACATTCAAAATGTTGGGCCATCCATCCAATACAACAAGGTAGCAACATTATATCCAATCTCATAACATAAATGATCAAATTGCAACAAAGCTATGTTTAAAATCTTCGTGACTATCCTTGAGGGCGCAAGCAAAAAAAATATCCATAGCATACACAGTGGATGGCCATACCATAAACACCATGATTTCAATATTCCCATGGCAATTAAACACTCAGTCATAATAATCAACAACCCGACCTAACGTGATGTAGGAACACCACACATACCCACGCATCAACATGAAGTGACGTTGTGACTTACTCAATTAAAAATAGTGTTGGGTTATCAATTCATTAAACACAAGGACAACGACTATGTATTTGATTTATCCAATTAACCATGTTGAGCTTATCCATTCAATTATAATAACAATGAAGTAACTAGATATCAAAACCAAAACCATTGTCACATAATCAACGGGGCGAGCTAGTAATCAACTCTATTGAAAATACACACCAATCCATAACAACCAATAGTATACCTGACAAGTCACAATGGTATTCTCTATCAAACCTCGGACTGGAGGATACAAGGGTTTACTTTGTGGACCAACACAGGGAGGATAGAGTCGACTCATCTCAACGGTGGAAACCTCCGATACCAATGGTGCACACACAGAGAATACCAAAATTCACTTCGTGGACAGGGTGACAAATCTCATGATAGGAGAGGCTATGAACAGAGGAGCAAGGCTCTATTTTGGATTTGTAATGATACTTAGCACACGCAGGGTATAACCCTCATAGCTCTCCAGCCAACCAACTACAACACTGAGGTGAAAACAGGGCCGAGAAGAAGCAATATAACCCATTGCACGACCATTAGTAGAAAAAACAACCCAATATCTAAGTGAACAATGTGTAGTGACACAAAGCGCTTCCAACCCATTAAACCCCATAAAATCCAAAGACTAGGTATGGTGATACGAATGTGTGAAGACATCCAGCCACTCAAGACCAAACAAAACCCTCCAACTAAACCAGCAAGGATGACAGAGACCCTTTATGGTTGCTAACACTCAGGACAACCAATAACATTGTGACTTCAAACATTATTGCAGAGAAAACCATCAACGCTTCATTCCAAAAAAAAAAAACAATTCAACACAGTTTCCATACTTAAGGAAAGAACAAACCCATACATCCGAGACAATATCCATTTCATAACCAGAGAAAACTCATGGATGGCAAAAAAAAGACATACCTGTAATCAAAACACCTTAAAATGCGAGTTGGTTGAGTGGTTCCTCTCTGCTTGAAAATCAGATCCTAACCACAGCAACACAATTGAACAATAGCCTGACTAAGGTGGCGGTTGGTGGAAGGAGTAAGGGTGACGTGCAGTAAATGCACGTCGCCTCCATCCCCAGTCAATTAATTCCTTAGTACACGCCAGCCATTAATCCATTAACCATTCATTAAACCATGCATTGGAATTAGCATCTACCATTTGTCAAATGCACCACCCACATCATATCTTACCATTTCTAACTTAACCATAATGCATACCAACTATATAACTCAATAAATCGCATAGCTATTAACTTATTAGCTAGGATAACAATAATCCATTAAATTTCGATGCATTTAATGTAGTCTATTTGCATAGTTAAATTCCTTTGCATTTTGTTGCATTGCTTTCATTTCCTTCCAACTACTCTTATATATTATTGCTAACATGTCTCTTGTGGAGTTGTCCTAGTAATGGATCCAAGAATAGATAGAAATGGGAACAATAAATAACATAGGCCCTTGTAAAATAAAACTTGAACCTAGAGCAGTAGAAAACACACATAGCACGCCTAATAATCATCATCTAGCACCAACATATAATAATCATTATCCATCGCCAATAAAACAAGATCCCATCCACCATGTAAGAAATGTTGAACAGTAGGACAACATCAAATAAGAACTAGACTTGATCTCCAATCTACAAGGGGGTCCCACCTACTAGTATTTTTTAGTTTTTACAATAATAGGGTTTAGCAACACTTTGCGGGCAAAACTTCGTTGTGATTTTAATCGTCAACAAACATCAAGTATAAGACATGGAGCACAAATCCTGTTGTTGACTGACTCAGTCGACCTCTCGTTGTTTCACTCACCACCGTGCTCCATTCCTGTGGACATGAGGCATCTGAGTGGCCCCAAATCTATCATAAAGATCTAGACTTCGCCACCACCTATCAGCTCTTATGTACATGCACGAATGTCACCGATTTTCACATTCAGGACGGAATGTTATGTCATCTTGGCCATCTCTATGTTCTATCAAGCGAGCATATAAAGATTATTTGGGAGGATCACTACAGTCGGATGGCAGGACATTTTTGCATGGAGAAAATTGTGGTCGTTCTACAGAAACATTTTTATTGGCCAAAACTCTGAAAGGATGTGAGAAAGTATATCAAATCTTGCACTTATTGTGCCATTACCGAGCCAGCCATCAAGAATCAAGGCTTATACACCCCTCTTCCTACTCCCAAAAGGCCTTGGGAATCCATCTCGATGGATTACATGTATGGCCTTTCGTCCACCAAGAAAGGAAATGATTGTGTATTTGTGGTAGTTGATCAGTTTTTGAAGATGGCCATCCTCACAGCCTGCAAGAAGACCATCACAATGGCATATACTTCCAAGCTCTTCTTCGAACAAGTGTGGGTCTATTTTGGGATACCACAGACCATCATCTCTGATCAGGACAGAATGTTCCTCGACACATTTTGGTCAAGTCTCTGGTCACTGTTGGACACCAAGATCGCTAAATCCACTGCTTTCCACCCTCAAACTGACAGCAAAACAGAAGTCGTCAATCAGATGATTGTGCATTTCTTGCACATGTACAACTCTAAGCATTTGTGTACCTGGGATGAGAGCCTCCCCTATGTTCAACACATCTACAATAGGACTCTCCATAGCTCCACCAGCCACAACCCATTTTAGGTGGGGCTGGGATTCCAACCCTTGGGTCCCATTTATGTTGCATTACCCCTTTCCACCATACAAGAAAAATCATGCCATGTTTAGTCTGAGGCTGACAAAGCCACCAAATTCATTGAATAGATTCAACACATCCACCAACAGGTCCATGAGATTTTGCAGAAAGCCAATGCTAAGTACAAGCAGCGCCATGATCAACACAAGGTACCACACTAGTTTCAGGTGGGAGACAAGGTCTGGTTATATTTTCAAAAAGAGCACCTTACACTGCCCCATCGAAAGCTCCACCCACTTCGCTATGGGCCTTACATTATCACCAATGTTGTGGGTAGCAATGATTTTGAGCTCAACACTCCACCCTTCCTTGGATTGCACCCGGTGTTCAATGTGGACCTCCTTTGGCCATATTTTCCACCCTTATTGGACACCTCAGAGATCGCAGAATAGTTGACACCAACAGAGCTCAACCCTAACTACATGGAATATGCATCCACTGATCAGATAGTGGACACACAGGTCAAGGGCACTCACCAATAGAGGATCCATCTTTATCGGGTTGTCAAGACAGGGAAACTCCTACACCAAGGAAAGTGGATCACCCATGGCCAAATTCAGCAGAATTTTCCTCACCTAATGGGGGAACTCAATGAAATGGAGACCATTTCTTCCTAAGGGGGGAGGATTGATCCAGGTGGATATTGGTGGCCACCCACCTATTCCAGTTGGCTCCTCTTAATATTTTTTAGTTCAGCACGTTCTTATGTACTTATTTGTAATTGTGGTTTCTACACTTTCGAGGTTGTCTGAAGCCCTACACATATTCCAGGTGGATATTGGTGGCCATCCACCTAATCCAACTGGCTTAGTTTGGAAGTTTTCATGTTAGTACATCTTTTTGTACTTCCATGGTCATTTTGGGGCCCTAAACAATGTTTTTTTTGGATTTCCATAGTCAAACTATAGACTGAGTCAGATTTTGATGGCGTAATGTGTAGTTCTCGAAAGATACCTTTCCAATGGGCTATCACAAGCCTAAAATGGAGGATGTATGCAAAATTTATGACCCCGGGAAGTTGAGGTACCAACTTACCCATCGGGGCCCACATAACTTTTGGCATTTCACCTCCTAGGGTTAGGTTTTTGGATGTCTAGGGTTTTTTCATTCATGCATAATGTTAAAAATTCCTTTGGAGCCTCATTGAAATCATTCTACTCAGACGGATGTGCATAGCAACCACATCTCTTCTCAGAGATAGCTACCACCATTCAAGCAAGTTGTTTCAGTTCCGCAGTTTTACAGTTTCAGCCTATTTCATTTATTAAATAGAAGTTATTGTTCACTGGATATATGTTATTATCTATGTGTTATTGTATTCAGTATGTTATTCATTTTGTTCCGCTCATTAATCTGGATCAGTGACATTCATCAATGTTGTGCCATGGGATTTTGTGGAACTCACACCCCTTTACAATGTCCTTCTTTGACTTCCCAATACCCTTCTTTGTCTTTAGCTTGGATTGGTAGTATTGAGTTTGGCTATACTTACTATCTCCTTTGTTATGTGAATTGTGGCAACCATTACCATGCTTATTTTGTGATGGATTTGTAGACCCAAACTCCCATTTATTCCTCTACTTTAATTTCTGCTTGACTTAAACAACATATCAATAAGCAGCTCCTAATGAGGAAATATCTAAGACATCCATCCCTATTTGGATGTATCGGTGTAGGCCACTATGATACTTAAAAACTAGGTGCCACTCGGAGTCTCTGATACCCATATTTTAGTGAAAGGTATGGAATATATCGGTGTACTCTGGCACCATTAAATCTCTCCCTTGATGCAAAGTTGTCCATCTCATGTACTGGTCATCATAGTTTCCAACAAGGTAGAATTCCTCCTTGAGGGAATAAAAAAAATGCACCCAAGTGGGTTACGTCCTAAATGTTGTAAACTAATCTCCATCATGTCTCTCCTAGTATCTTTCCCACCAATATTTGACATGGGGAAGGGCCTTAAGGAGTGAAAAAATGATCTTTTTGATGTTCGGAAATTTTTGAAGAGAATAACAACCTATAATATATTTAACCATTTATCCAAAGAATATGCATTTATCTTTCCTTCAAATAAAGGAATGTATAAGTTAACTTTACCTTGAAGGGTGCCATACCTATGAAATGGTTGTTTGTTGAAGGTGTCTCAGTGGTTGATGGCATTCATTTAATAATATTGGTGAAAGTTTCCATCATCTCATTCCTCTATCGCACAAAGGCTTCCTCAAGCAACAACTTGATAAGATATCCTACTCTATCATCTCTCTTTTCATCTTCAATGGGAGTCTTCCTGGGCTAGTGAGATTGGTCTTCCCCAAGTGAAATTAGTACGAGACCCGACTCTCTATATCCTAACCTCATTGGGGACATGCACTAAGAAAAAACAAAGATAAGATTTCTCTTATACCAAAACGAATGGAATGAATATGAATGGAAACACAAACAAAAAAATATTTCAAATATCCCAGTAATACAATGAAGCACAAATTATATTAATGAATTAAATAGGAAAAGACTATAAAATACAAAACAATACAAACTAGCTAGAATGGTGGTATATTCTCTGAAGAAAGAGGTGTCAGCTATGCTCATTCACAGGAATACATCACAAGAGGAAAAAATGGCCTTTTGACATAAATTACTAAACCCTAAGAAGCAAAAACCATAAATATCCAAAACACTAACTATAGGAGACGAATCGCCAAAAGGATTGTGGGACCCAAGGTGGCTAGTTGATATCTCAACTTCCCAAGGGTGCAACTTTTTCATACAATCTTCATTTGGGTGTACAGTAGCTTGTTGGGAAGATCTCACTAAGAAGTACAAGTGTTGGCAAGACATAGCTACTGCCCCTAAATGACCAAAAAACATTGTTTAAGGCCTCAAAATGGTCCCAAAAGCTTACGACTTGAAAAAATGTAGATAAAAAATTTGCTAAGATGGAGAATCATGTTGAGTCATTGGAAGAGGTGGGTGGCCACCAATGCCAACCTAGATTATTCCTCCCCCTTTAGGAATTAATGGTCCCCATTGTGTCAAGTTGCCTCATCAAATGGGGAAACTTTTGTTGAATTTGACTCTTGGTGAGCCACTTGCCTTGGTGAAGAAGTTGTCCTACTTTGACAACCCAATAGAGGTGTATGTTGTGTTGGTGGTTTCCCTTAGTCTTGGTGTCCATGATCCAACCCATTGTAGCATGATTAATGTAGTTAGGATTGAGTTCTGCAAGGGCCAAATGATCAACGACCTATGAAGTGTCTAATAGGGGTGGAAAATATGGTCAAAGCAGCTCCACATTAAATATTAGGTGCATGCCAAGGAAAGAGGGGATACTCAATTCAAAATCATTCTCACCCATGGGCTTTGTGATGGTGTAAGGCTGATATTAGAGTGGTATAATATTATTTTGGGGGTTCATGAGGTTCTCTTTATGCAAATGAAACCACACCTTATCACCAACCTGAAACTTGTGTGGAACCCAATGTTGGTCATGTCGCCACTTGTACTTGGCATTGGCTTTGTATGGGATATCATGAACCTCTTGTTGGATGTGTTGGATCTGTTCAAAAAATTTGGTTTCTCTATCTACCTCAATTTAAGCATGGGAGGACTCTTCCTATGAAGATGCAATGGGCAAAGCTACATCAATGGGGGCCAATGGTTGGAACCCCAAGCACACCTAGAAAGGGTTGTGGCCAATAAAGTTGTGGTGGGTTGTGTTGTAGCTATGTTGAACATATGGAAGGATCTCATCCAATGTACTTAGATGCTTGGATTTGAACATGCATAGGATATGCACAATCCTCAAATTCTTGCAATACTGCATAGGATTTGTACATGTGCAAGTATCTCTTTAAAGACATCCTCAGATTCTTTCAATACTGCGTAGTCTTCAACGTTTGGCACTTTATCCTTAGGTGCCTCTTCCAAGTGCACTGGAAATACTTGACATCCTTTTCTGTATCTTTTCTTCAATTGAAAGGTTGAAATTTCTCTGATAGCCACATCCCTTGGAATGCCTTGAACTGTTCTCAAATTTCCTTGCTCATCTAGGGAAGTAAATGTCTTATTGTGACAATCCAGAGCAGCATGGTGCTCATCCAACCAATACATACCAATGAGTAAATTGTACGAGCCCAAAAGTATAATATTCAAATGAACCTTTGTGCGCAGTCCATTCATCTCCATCGAACATGCCTTAACCATCTCATTAATTTCCCTTTCTACTCTTGTAGCTAACTGCACCATCCAAGGTTTTCCAAGCTTGCTTCTTGGCAATTGGAACCTGTCCACCATCTTAGGATATAGATAACCATGACTAGCTCTTGTGTCAATTAAAATAGTAATGGTTTGGTCATTAATATTACCTTCCACTTCAATCATGTGCAATTGAAACTCATCTTGCTTATTATCCAGGGCTGTGTAAATCCTTGGTATATTTATGCCCATGTCCTCAATTGTCACAGCTTGTTGTACACAGTATTTAGTCCTCACTTTATCACCTCTTTGATGGAAATATCTATGCATATGATCTTTTCCACAACCCCAACATTGAATAGGTTGTTGCCTTGAATTTTGCTCCATTGTCTCTGTCATTCTAGACTCCTTGGGAGTTGTATGTCCTTTCACATTATTTATGAAAAATGGTGGCTTAACCCCCTTCTTCCTCTAATCCACCTTGCTCTTCATCTTGTCTTTCCAAGCCTTTTGGAAAGTCAATATTCCCCTTTGTTGATCATAGATACATTTATCACACCTTAAGGTTTATTCCAATGACTTTGGGTCATCATATTGTATCTTGTCACTGATAAACGAGGGCAACCCACTCAGGTACCTTTGAATTTTAACTTGCTCATCCTTGATGAAAGGAACATATTTCAGTAGCTCTAAAAATCTTATTTTGTACTCATCTATCGTCATACTTTGAAGCTTGAGTTCAAAGAAATCCTTCATATTCTTGTCATAGTACCTCTTGGTTAAGTATTTCTTTTGGAAATACCTCTTGAACTCCCTCCAAGTAACCTTCTTCTCATCAATGTGTTGCACTTGCACCAAACTGATCCCACCACATTGATGCCTTTCCTTTTAGCTAATAGATAGAAATTCTCCCTTCTGCATGTGCATTATGCAGTTGGAAGTACTTCCTCATACCCAGCAATTAGGTCTCTGCATCTTCATCTTTCTTGTTCTCACTGTCAAAGGTAGGAGGCTTGATCTTATTCATTTCTCCCTGTAGATCGTCCACCCCGGTCCTTCTCTTATGCTTTATGATAGGAGATGGACTTGAGCTATTGCACGCTTTCTTGAAAGAATTCTTTGGCAAGTGAGGTCGATGCCTACCAGCACTTCTTTCTTCTCTTATTTTCTCATCATGAGACTTGCGACTTCTTGATCTACTTGACTTTGTCTCGTCATACATTTTCTTTTCGATTATATTTGGGCTTTGCATCAATTTGAAATTGAAGTCATCTTGTTGTTCCTTGGATTTCATAAGCCTCTCATTATCAACCTTATATATTGGGACATCTTTTTGTAGTCCCTTTATGGTTTCTACCAAGTTTATGCACTCCTCCTTGGATTATGTACCTTCAACACCCAAACCGACATACAACTCCCCGAATTCATCATCGGGACCGTAATTCCTTTGCGCATCTTCCAAGCTTTTGACCTTCTGCATTGATTATGTCCCACTCTAATCCCTGATAACTCTGCAAAATGTGCAAGCAACAAGATTTGCTAGATGTATTCATGAGACAACTTCATGAAATCTCTGCATCATCTTGTCAGAATCCTTTCTTCTGAATCTCATGTGTGCGCTAGTATTTATTACATACCAATGCGCGATGTCAATTTTTAACATATACGCCGTGTATCCTTATTGTGCATGCACCACAAATTTGTTCCACGCAACCCCAAACCTTTAGTGCGTACACTTGTGCACCAGTTTTTAATGCGTAATTCAAGTGTCGCACCCTGCAATATCCAACATTTAGCACACACATCTACGCATTCTTATTTTATGCGCACCATGGCCACGCTGTAATTCCAAATTCGGCCACCTACCAGTCTGAATTTTTCCTTAAGTAAAGAATGGCCCATGCAGGCTCAGTGTTGAAACTGGAGTTCTGA
The DNA here is from genome assembly GCA_009831015.1 of Picea engelmannii. Taxonomy (NCBI): domain Eukaryota; kingdom Viridiplantae; phylum Streptophyta; class Pinopsida; order Pinales; family Pinaceae; genus Picea; species Picea engelmannii. Next base: position 527,180 of record ML777572.1, read on the forward strand.
TGCTTTCGGTTGGCCTCTAGCCCATACAAGTCTAGTGTTGAACCAATTGCTATGATACCAGAATGTAATGTCCCCATCCACCCAAGTTAGGCCACCTCACTACAACCTCAACTTCTATCACTTTGTAACAATACCCAATTTACCATTGAACAATGCTACTCCGAAAATCCACTGCGCAGATTCTATACTAAACACTAGTTTGTGCAGTATCAATTGAAGTAACACGCTCATCCTCAAGCTCAGCTGTGCCACACTAGCTTTCTTCTTTTTACATAACTTAAAACACAACAGAAGTAATTCAAAACTACTGCACCCATGCATATTTATCGCACAACATTATTGTTCGCGCAACCATCCTAGTGTCACACACCAATTCCACTTTCCTTGTGCACGGGGTCTATTTCCATGTACGCACACATGAGTTCCCGCCTCTTGTTCACACAGGTTACTTTCCTGCGCACCCGACCATTCAAACCTTGCCTCGAAGACTCAAAACCAATATTATAAGGTTAACTTAACAGACAAGATTATCAACAACTATCATACTCATGCATGACTACAATAATTACCATCAACACCACACTTACATGTGCAAGAAGCATTAGACAAAATAACATCAATTATTTATGTGTGGAAACATATGAGAATTAAACCCATAACAAACATATATATAATAAGCACACAATAAATAAGAAAATCACATAAAGAACACTTATATTTTATGAAAAGTCACCAACTGCATGCAGAACTCATACGTACCTCCCAGCCATAGACTATGTTTCTCATCAACTCTTAGCAACATGTCACCCTCGAGCTAGGGCTTAACTCCAACAAGGAAAAAAGTGTTCCTAATGACAGGCTAAGGTCTAATACTCAGTATAATTTCTTAGTCCAAGGTGCCACTATTGTAACAATTCTACAGTCTATCATTCCCCATGCATCTATCACACTTAAGGAAGTGTGCCCCTTTTTTTCTCAACAGTCCTTTGACTACCCCACTTCCCTTCCAAGGTTACCAACAACAGGTCAAACAGGAAGTCTCTAAGCCCTGCAACTAATTCCCAACGCACTAGGGAACAATTCCAAGAAAAACTCTCACCTAGAGAGTATGCTCACGGGCCTGACAACCCACCTCTTCAACAGCAAATCTCTCACCCAGAGAGACTTCTCATGGGCCTGAAAACCCTCCTCTTTGACATAATAACACTGATTATAGAATAAAAAATCCTTACAAGCTCTTCTCTCCGCAGATAAGGTAATAGTCAGATTTTCCCAGATAGTCTAACCCCTCCCCCCCCTTCTCACGAGAGTGAATAATGAAATAATACCCCTAGAATGAATCTCCCCTAAAATACACTAAGGACATAAATATATATTGCATGCCTTCAACTCGACACTTGTCACCTTCAGAAGTAGCTTAATCCACTCGGTGACTCGCTCCCATCTTTCAAAAACTTAGGATAAATACATATCCATAGCAAACACTTTTCTGGAAATATTAATAAAATACTTCCCTATTACTTAAGTCTCCCCCCCTTTTCCCTTTATCAAGTGGAGTTAGCCCCCCGTCTCATTTCATCTAAGTCTATCTGGATGCAGCAATGTATTATTATATTAATACTTGAGTATGATTACGCTTTACATGGATAGGCGCACTGGCCTATCTGTGTCATGGCTCACCAGCCTCTTAATGACACAATCTCTCTGGCCTCAATACATATGCAGCCATATATATACATATATATAACTCGACTCGGTGCACACTCCCATATCATTCTCACGCACTTACCCAAATGCGAGCAACAGTGAGAAATGTGTGCACCCCTTCTTTGATATGCCAACATGGGCACTTACCCAGGTGCATGCAACACCAAAACTTAATGCCAATGACTCACCGGCCTATATATACAATTACATTTACAATTGATACCATGGCTCACCAACCTATGTGTACAATTACAAAGGGTTTGAATCAGGGACATTACAATTTATCAGCAGTCGATGTAGATATGTAACATCTCTCTTGAGATAAATCATATTGCTACAACTGGGGTTTTGATGTAGATATGTGACGGTTCTCTTGAGACAAGTCAGACTGCTACAAATAGGTTTTTATAACTTTTTAAACTAATACACAGTAGTGGATTGATGCACCACAAACTTCTCGTACGATATGATGTGAGAACTTATACTCTTTGAATGTCATGTCTTAATACCAGGTTGTTTTATTAAATATACAAGAAACATTCCAAGCATGATTAGGAACATGCTTAAGGGACTCCTGTAAAAAAATACACTTTTATTAAAATGAATTCCTTTAAGACAATGAATTTGATCTCTTTTATGACAATGATTAAGTAGTTATATTATATAACTATTATTTTATTAGTCATTTATATGAACGTGACTTTATTACATCAAGTAAGCTTTATATTCCAACAATTAAATGGAACATATTCAAGCAATTTTTCAAAGAGAAATATTTATCCAAGTATTACTTTGAACGGAAAATAAATGAGTTCCACCAGTGGAGACAAGAATTAATATCAATGGCCAAGTATGAGACCAAATTCATGGACCATGCACCTTGTTAATTATGTGGAGTACATTAAATACAAATAAACAAAAGTCTACAACTTTCATTGTTGGATTAAACCCACATCTTACAGGACATCTCTAACTATTAGAACAATGTACTTTATATGAAGATGTAAGGAAATCCCATTACATTGAAATTCAAAGGGTGGAGATGACATAAGAAAGAAATACAAAGGAAATATGCAAATTCAGAAAGGGTTTAGAAATAAGGGGTTAGTACCATTCATAACATGAGAATTCAAAGACATGTCTATCATACAACAAACAAATCAACAACATTAGAATAGTTATAGGAGAAATGGTAATTGGATTCAAAGACCTTGTGTATAAGGTTATGAGAAATGAAGGAACGGACAAATTGGACCAAAATAATGTCAGCAAGTAAAATTTCAATGATAGCTAAAAGGTCCAACAACAATACCAAGAAAAGGACTGTGGAGGCTATTTTATATGAAAAGAAGATCATTATGCTAGAGATTTCCCATAAAAGAATTTAGACACCATCATAGATGTAGATAGAGAACCTCCCAACATTTATGCATCTTTAGACATTAAGCAAGCAGAGCATCAAGGCTTTGTCATCAAAATGAAAAGTAACATTATTGGTGATCCTATTAGCGCATTGATATACCCTAAAGCTACAAAAAAAAATTATGGCACTCAAAGTAATAGAAAAATGTAAACTACATTTAGTTAAACTAAAATTAAATTACAAGTTAGAGTTGGTTTTGGGATTTGAGCAACTAGTGGAGAATTTAACAAAAGACTTCATATATGATTTATGGAATGCTCAAACTAAGTGGAGTCTAAAAGTAACCCACCTAGGTACTTATGACATGGTGATTGGGATGGACTTGTTAGAGAAACACCGCACCTTAATAAATTGTAGGAATAAAAGAGTAACGTGCATTGATGACCTTGGGATATCAACAACATTGCAAGAATTATGAAACCAATATCTATTATAAAAATAATATGGATGTAATTAAAATGAAATATTAGAAGTGGTGGCAAATTGTACATTATGAAGCTAAAAGATGTGGAAAAAGAAAATAAGAATGGCATGACCTTGGATAGCATCTTGTATTAAAGGAATGTAATGATGTATTTCCAAAAAATATACTTGAACTTTCCCCACAAAGTAATAAATGGCATCCAAGGCTCCTTATAGGATGATTGTGTTTGAGTTAATGGAGCCGAAGTTGCAAATTCAAGAATTGTTGGATAAAGGATTGTATTTCCTAGTATTTACCTTGGGGAGTGCAAATGTTGTTTGTTAAGAAGAAGGGTGGCACAATGATACTTAGCATCTATTATTAACAACTCAACAAAATAATAATGCAAGTATCCATTATTGCAAATTAATTATTTATTTGACAAATTTAGAGATGTAAAGGTGTTTCCTAAGATAGATATGAGGTTAGGATATCATAAAATCTAATGATTAAGGAAGAAGATATTTACAAGACAACTTTTAGAACAAGGTATGGAGATTGTGAATTTGTAGTAAATTATGTCCTTTGTATTTTCAAATTTCTTGGCAGTTTATGTATTTATGAAATGTGTTTAGGAAGTGTTTGGACAAGCTTGTATTGGTGTATTTAGATGACACGTGTAGGTATTCTCCAAGGAGTAAGAGCATGAGCATCATTTAAGATTGGTGTTACAATTTTTAAGTGAGAAGAAATTGTATACAAAATTATCCGAAAGAGTTATTTCCACAAAATGAAGGCTTGTTATCTGAGACATCATATCTGAAAAAGGGATATCAATGCATCCTAAAAAGATTAAATCCATTATGGAATGGTCGGTAATGAAAAATATTATATAATATGATATATAATTGAGAAGCTTTATGATATTAGCATGATATTATCGTAAATTTGTAAAGGATTTCTCAAGAATAGTTAACCCAATAACTCTTTTGCAAAGAAAGGGAAAGATGTTTGAATGGAAAGATGTTTGAATGGAATGAAAGGTGCACAATGGATTTCAAAACATTGAAAGAATTGTTAAAACCAAACCCATTCTATGATTACCAATTCTAGTGGGAAACTTGAATCATAGTATGAATCGATTCATCATAGAAGGATTGGGAAAAGTTTTAACCCAAGAAGAAAAGTAATAGTCTATGAGTTAATAGAATTGAAAGATAATGAAAAAAGCTACCAATTCATGACTTGGAGTTACTAAGATTCAAAACTCCATGCCTTGCAAAGATGGAAACATTATCTATTGGGGTGCATAATCAAACTCATAATGGATCACCAAAGTTTGCAACATTTATTCACTCAAAGAAACTTAAATTCTAGATATATGTGATGGTCGTAATTTTTGTGTGAATATCACTTTGGCATAATGTGTGTGAAAGGGAAAGAAAACAAAGTGATTGATGCCTTAAGTTAAAAACAAGATTTTTGATCCACAAACATAGCACAAATATCTTTGAGGAAAATTATGGTGAAGCATTCAAAGTCATTTTCGTGATATAGAGAAGTAAAAGACTTGAACCAAATAGATGCAAATAGTGACAGAATTGCAAGATATGCCTTTAAAGAAGATGGACTACTCAAATTTATAGAAGAATACATGTGCCACATGTCAATGTATCAAGAAAGTAAATATTGGTGGAAGGTCATAGAGAAACTTGTTCAACACATCTTGGTGTAAGGAATATGACAACAAATATTATGAGTTTGTTTTGTTGGCCTAGAATGAAGTAAGTTTTGCAACTCACTATTTGGAATGTCATGAAGTTAAGGAAAAGCATAGGGATCTAGGAGGATTGCATACCCCCCCCCCCGTGATAACATTTCAAAAAACAAATAGGAAGTGGTTTCAGTGGATTTTATCATGACATTACCCATGACTTAATTTGGACATTGACTCCATAAAGGTAGTGGTGGATAACTTGTCCAAAGATGTATTTTATTTCAAAAGATATAATATAAAGCTCCAATGATAATAGAAATTCTTGTAAATAACATTGTGACGTTGCATGGCGTGCCTAAAAATATATAATTTTTAATAGAGCTTCTAAGTTCACGAGAATATTTTGGACCAGTTTTGATGAATCTTTGTGGACCAAGTTGAATTTTACCTTAGCATATATGTTAGGTATGTGTTATATTCTTTGCATGTGTGTGTGTGTGTGGGCGCGTCAGATACGACAATTGTGTCTGATGATCCCTCCACCTAGAGATATGTCGTGTGCGTCGGGTGATTTCCTAGGGGGGTCCTAGGGGGGGGCAAGTATACCCCCCCCCCCTGGTTACGCGCAGCGTTCGGGGCAGCACCCCGAAAAAAAAAATTGGGCGGTTTTTGCTATTTTTAGTGGATTCTGCTATTTTTAGCAGATTTGTAAATTAATCCCGGATTAAGGGATTAGGGTTTTGGTATCTACGGAATACCTAAAAACATTGTATATATTGTATGGCGAATGGTGAAATTCGATATAATGAATAGAAGAAAGGTTTTCCCGGTTGAGGGTTTCCGGTATAAAATCTCTGTGTATTTTGTGTATGAGCCATTGATTAATTTATGTCTTGCTTAAGAATCTATATGCATTTCTTTACTTCGCAGGTTTAAAACTTACATGTGGTATTAGAGCTCGTTTTTGGCTTCAGAGGGACGCCTTTGTTGTTGAGAGTTTGGCTCGGTCTTGATAGATCAAGTTTATCTTGGGTCTGTGATAAACCTGGGTTTAGTGGGAGCTTTTGTAGTGGAGATTCGAGTAAAGAAAGAGGAATGGCGAGCTCATCTAGAATCGAGATAGAGAATTTCAACGGTAAAAAATTTGAGCTATGGAAGCTCAAGATGGAGGATCTTCTTGTAGACAAAGAACAATGGATTGTTGTGGATCTTGGTACACAGCCTACTGGTACACCATCTACTAGTACATAGGATACTGGTACGCAACCTACTAGTACACAAACTACTAGTACACCAGCTATTGGTATGTCGAAGGAAGATTGGGACAAGTTGGACAGAAGAGCAAGGAGTACTATTCGACTCTGCCTGGCAGATTCGGTGTTGTTGAATGTCTCAGGAGAATCTACAGCCAAGGAACTATGGGATAAGTTAGGGAATTTGTATC
>ML777572.1:555001-565852 GCA_009831015.1 Picea engelmannii
CTGTAGAGGCCTCGGTAGAAAAAGGAAAGAAGAAGCTCTTAAAGATATTATTAAAACCTCGGCAGTGGATATCCTACTCCTCCAGGAGACCAAGATGAGTCAACAAGACTCGCTCAAAGCTTCAAGAAATGCATGGAAAAACAGTCAAGGAATAGCTGAAAATGCCAGGGGCGCGTCAGGCGGTCTCTGCACGCTCTGGAACACCACCAAAATAGAACTGCTCAACTCAGACACTCGCATGCACTGGATCCACACCTCGCTCCTCCATAAAAACTCCGGTGTTCAGGTAAATCTCATTAATATTTACGTTCCGCGGCACATAGAAGAAAAAAGGATCTGCTGGGAAACCCTCCAAGACTTTCTTCAAAAAAATGAGCTAGATAACATCATCTTAGGCGGAGATTTAAATGTAACCCTAAGCCAAGAGGAAAAGAGAGGCGGCTCTATAGTCAGAGATCCATCCAGAGAATGGGTGGAGGATATTATTACATCCTAGGAGCTAATAGATATAAAACCAATCAAGGGGCACTACACTTGGTCCAATAAGAGGTTAGGTCTGGGACATATAGTTGCCAGGTTGGACAGATTTCTTGTCCAAAGCTCTTACCTAACCCTAGGGTTTAATGCAGTAGCAGAAATCCTACCCCATAGCGCCTCAGACCACAAGCCTATCCGGCTAGAATTTAAATCAGAGCACGGGAAGGGGCCCATCCCCTTCAGGTTCAATCCGTCCTGGATCCAAGACCAAGACTTTCTTAAAATAGTATCTAGCACATGGACAGGCAAAGTCTTTGGGTCTGCCTCCTATGTATGGGAAGAGAAGCTACGGAGGTTAAAATTCACCTTAAAATCCTGGGCAAGAATCCGCCCTGACCCAACCTCCTCACGTAGAGAGGCCCAAAAACTCCTTGAGATTCATCAGCAAGAGCTGGAGCGCAAAGAAATCGCCCAAGAGGACATACAACAAGAAGCCCTCCTTCAAAACCAATGGTTCAAGGCATGCAGGGAGGAAGAGAGTTACTGGAGGCAGAAATCAAGAAGCCTCTGGCTGAAGGAAGGAGACAAAAATACAAGTTACTTCCATAAGCAAGCAGAGGCTAGGAAACATTTTAAGGCAGTCACAGAAATCCAAGTTCAAGACACATTAATCTCAGACCCAGAAGGTATCAAGCAAGCAACTTTCGAAACTTTCTCAGCTCTCTATACAGAACCGCAAAGAGAAGACATGGATCCCTAAAGGTACCCCCTCTCAATCATTCCAGCGCTCATAAACGAGGAAACTAACCGCAATCTGTTAAAGGAAGTTTCGCAGCAAGAAGTAAAGGAGGCCCTGGATCAAATGCATCCGGACAAAGCCCCCAGACCGGATGGGTTTACTGCAAGATTTTTTCAACACTGTTGGGCGATAATCAAGTCTGACCTCACCAAAATGATAAGGAGATCGCAATCAAATAGCAAGCTAGGGGGGAGCACAAACTCGGCCTTCCTGGCCCTCATCCCGAAGGAGAAGGGAGCCTCCAACTTCAACCGATTCAGGCCAATCTCACTCTGCAACACTAGCTATAAAATACTTACTAAGATTATAGCAAACAGATTGAAGACAATTCTTCCTCATATCATTCCAGAAAATCAGGGAGGCTTCATCAAAGGCAGACACATTACGGACAACATCCTCTTGGTCCAAGAGGCTCTTCATTCAAGCATCCTTCGAAAGGAAAAAGGTATGATCATTAAGCTCGACCTGGCCAATGCTTTTGATAGAGTCAACCATAGCTTTTTATTCGAAGTTATGAAGAAATTTGATTTTGATCAAGCTTTTGTCAGTTGGATTAAAGCTTGCATAGGCTCTCCCTGGATAGCCCCCATGGTAAATGGAAGAGTAACCAAATTCTTTCAAGCCTCTCGAGGGCTGCGGCAAGGGTGCCCCCTCTCACCCCTCCTTTACGCAATCCAAGCCTTTGTTCTAAGCTACCAGTTGTGGAACTCCCAAGCCCAAGGCATTCTGCAGGGTCTATGAATAGCTCAAGGGGTGAAAGACATGAACCATGCTCAATTCGCGGATGACACCCTGCTATTAGGCGGAGCAATCTCAATCATTGCAAAACAGTTTAAGGAAGAACTTGAGGCATACACTACCGTCTCAGGAAGTGAAATAAGCAAAGCAAAGTGCAAAATATATGGTTGGAATATTACGCCCAACGAAATGCACGGGATTGAAAGAGTTCTAGGGATGGAAGGCCACACCACTTGGGACTCGTTCACTTACCTGGGAATCCCAATATTTAAGGCCACCCCAAGGGCCACCCAGTGGAACCATCTAATTGATAAACTCAAGAAGAAAATTTCCAATTGGGGGGCGAATTGGCTCAATTTAGCAGGGAAAGTCGTGCTAATTAAATCAGTGCTAGCCGGCATACCCATTTACCAGAGTTCAATGCTCCTAGCCCCTTGCTCCACAATACAAAAAATCGAATCTCTGCAAAGATGCTTCCTTTGGGAAGGAGGGAAACAGACTAGAAGGAAATTGCATCTGATAAGTTGGGAAAAGTCCTCCAAACCTCTGCTAGAAGGTGGCCTCAACTTTAAAAATTCACGCATGCAGAATCTTGCGCTGGGGGCAAAACTGTTGTGGAACATAGTCTCTGGAGCACCAACTTGGTGCAAATCGGCTCTCTGGAAAAAGTACTTTAAGGGGCCAAGGGAACGCTGCTTAGAATCTTATTACAGGCTCTCTAAAGGATCCCCTTTTTTAACTCTTAGCAAAAAATTCTTGCCCCTCTTCATACCTCACCTCACCTGGGTGCCACGAAATGGGAGGAAGACCAAAATCTGGAATGACTCAATCCTAGGAGACCCCCCTCTTAACTCAAGGAAGGACCTGCAACGCCTTGAGAACTGGATGGGGAACCAAAACTTAAAGACCCTTGCGGACATCTCAATCTGGGGCGAGGACAGGCATCAGTCGTGGCAAGGGTGGGAAGTGAGCAATTTACCACCGGATCTAGAAGGGGAATGGGGAACTCTCAAACACTTCCTACAGGGGAAAGCCCCACTGAAAAAGAAGGGGAAGGATAAGAGAGGCTGGGGAATAAATGCCAAAGACTACACCACTGCTATCGGCTACAGACTTTTGTACAAGATCCCCACCGCTCCAGAAAACCCGCTCATCTGCAAAGCGATTTGGCACTCTAAATCCATCCCCAAAATTGATTTGTTTACCTGGACACTTTCCCACAACAGCGTTCTTACAGGGGAAATTCTCCAAAGGAAAGGGTGGGATGGCCCCCACCGGTGCCCACTCTGCCAACAAGCTGAAGAAACCACTAATCACCTCCTCCTCAATTGTGCCTTTTCCAAAGAAGTTTGGAAGCTGACACTTGGGCCAGGGGTTGAAGTCAACCTGCCAGAAGACATCAAAAGCCTCCTTCAGCATTGGGACAATCTGTACCCGTTCCAACATCGAATTCAAAGTCAAGTCGCTGGGCTTTGGAGAATCCTGCCAAAGTTTATTCTTTGGAACCTGTGGCTGGAAAGAAATAGTAGGATCTTCAGGGACAGAGCAAGGAGTGCACCCATAGTGGTAGCCAGCATCCATGCCCTGTTCGGAGAGAGCGCCCCTTACATATGCCAGTCCAACTACAAAGGGAAGCCAGATGAGGTGGAGGTCCTTTGGCTGGAGCAGTTCAAAATTCGAAGTGCAAAAGAAATCACAACCATCACTCCAAGTACTGAGGACTGGGAAATAAGGAAAGAGAAGCACGAATTTGACAATTGGAAGCAAGAAAGGAAGGCGTACATCCTGTCCTTTGATGGAGCCTCCAAAGGAAACGCGGGGCCTGCAAGTGGAGGGGGGTTAATTGAAAGCCCCAGTGCAGAAATTATCATAAGATATGCCCTAGGTCTAGGTACTGAGACCAATAACATAGCGGAAGCCATGGATTTATGGCAAGGGCTTCAGCAAGCCAAAGAGCAGGGGATCCAGGAACTGATCATCATTGGAGACTCCAGACTGATAGTCAAGGCCATTAATTGCCAGACTCAAACTCACAGCGCCAAACTTAATAATCTCCTGAGCAAAATCCGTCTCCTCCTCACTAACTTCAATTCTTATGAGATTTTTCATGTTCTAAGGAAGCTAAACGCGATGGCTGACGTGGAAGCAAACAAAGGCGTTATCCTTGCACCAGGAACCTTAATCCTCAATGGAAGGATGTCCATTGTGGAGATATCGTAACCCAAGACGCCTCACGCGCATATCCAGCAAGTGGAGGTATGAGTACAAAGACAACAGGAGAATCGACCAGGATCGGCCAGACAATGTCGAGCCATTGGAGGATAGCGACAGGGGGTGGTACCAAGCTCACGTGGATAGCAGACAGGGAGGGGACAGGCACCCAAGTCCGACTCATTTCCAAGCAGTGATTCCTCCGCCTGCGAGTCTGAAAGGTCTAGGAGTGCAAATCAAGGGACAACCAGATAGATGGAAGCCAGCACAAGCAAGAAACCGAGCCTGGAGGAACGCCAGAAGATCATGGACACAACACTAGAAAATCTGAAGCAGATGTTGCAACACCAGTTAGACTTCCTGGATGCTGCAACACCAATTAGAAAATCTGAAGAAGATGCTACAACACCACTTAGAAAATCTAAAGCAGATGTTGCAACACCAGTTAGACTTCCTAGATGCTGCAACACCAATTAGAAAATCCAAAGCAGATGCTGCAACACCATTTAGAAAATCTGAAGCAGATGCTGCAACACCGGTTAAACACAAAGATTGGTTTCTCTGAAGAGCTCAGCAAGCTTCATCAGGAGCTCAAGAACCCGCAGGAAGAGTATGATCTGAGAGTCGATTAGTTGGAAGAGGAAATGGCTCAGCTCAACCGAGAGTGGAGGAATGAACCAGAAAGTTAGTCCTGCTGTTACCTCTGAAATACACTCCACCCCGCTGCATCTTGGCATTTTGTATAGAGCCAAGGCTTTAAATAAATCCGTTTAGCTGGTTAGTGTTAGCCTCTCCGGAATTCAGAAAATACATGTGTATACAGGAGCAGTGTTAAGCTCATTTCAGGCAGAGGCTCAATGAAGGTCTGCCATTTTGTAAACGCATTCGTGGCTCGGCCACACTTAATACAAATCCTCTAATAGTTTTGGTCAAAAAAAAAAACATATTATCAAAAAATTTATTTAAATAAATTTGTAGTTTAGGTAATATTAGTGTTTTTGTTAAAAAAAAAAATATTTTAAATTTTTTTTTTTAATATTTTATTGAATTTTGATAAAAAAAAATTTCTAATTTTATTTTTCTTTTTTTAAGTTTGAAGGGATTTTTTGCTCTTATTTTTAAGAAAAAAAAAATGAATTTTTGTTTTTTAAATTATTGTTTTTGGGGGAAATTTTAAATTTTTTTATTTCTTTTTAGTTTTTCTTTGTTTTTCACAATTTTGTTATTATTTATGTTTCATTCAATATAACTTGTATTTACTGTTTTATTATTAAAAGTAAAAAATTATTAAAAAGTGAGAATTTTTAAAGTATATTGTGATATTTTCATGGCATTATGTATTACCTTGTGCTTTGCGTGATAATAACATATAAAAAATAAACATTTAAAGGATTCTTTTATGATTTTGTTTACAGTAATGATGATTTCTTTTACCACATTATAAAAATGTGTCATTTTCATACCCCAATTTTAGAATGGGTGCTACCGGTAGCAGTACTTTTCAATTTGACGATTGATTTTGAGGTTTTGGTTTTAATGGTACAAAGTGATAAAAATACGATTTCAAATGATCTCAAAATTTAACGTTTTGAAAAGAAAAAGAAAAAATTCAAAAACATCTTATTTGTTTTTAGGTGTTGATTTTAAGGTTTTTCTGAGCTACTAACTAAGTTTTGAAGCCCATGTTTGAAAAATGTTGTAATTTTGACCCCGTTTTAAAAAATGGTGCTACCGGTAACACCACTTTTTGATTTGGGGGTTGATTTTGATGTTTTTTATGCAAAAATATGGGTTTTTTTAGACAGAGTTCTCGTTTTGAGGTGTTTTCATTAAGTTGGTAACTATGTTTTATCAGGATGCACCTATTATTTTGCAGAATATGGATAGAGGAAATGAAAAGAATAGACCTTTTTACCTTTCTTTGTTCATGAATGATTTCATTCTTCACAATTGCATGCTTGACTCAGGAGCTAGCTCAAATGTTATGACTAAGAAAGTAATGGAACAATTGAACTTACGGATATCTAGACCTTATCATAACATTTGTGTCATGGATAGAAAAAAAATTAAGGTACATGGTTTAATTAAAGGCTTACAAGTACGTTTGCCTGCATTCCTAGACATCATGATTGAAATGGACATAGTTGTAATTGATGTACCTGATGCTTGGGGTACATTGTTAAAAAGAAAGACATCTGCAGATTTGGGTGGTAATTTGCAAATGTATTTAACTTATGCCACCATTCCAACTCCAAATGGTTCCATGTTTAGATTAAACAAGGAGTTGGAGAGAAAGTATCGTGTTGAGGATCCTAGGAATCTCACAAATGATATTGTGTATAGTGAACTAGAGATGGGATGTTATGAGATAGAGTCTACTTCTCTAACATCTACCAAGATGGAACTTAAAGATGAATCCCCAAACATTTGTAGTGTTTGGGACACCATGGATTCTTTTGACGAGATTTTTCTTGAGGAAGATTTGGATCAAATGAATAATATCTGACTCTTTCATAATTAGAATCAGAGTTGGATTTTTCAGTTGAAAATGTTTCATTAGCTCACCAGTCATCAGAGGAATCAGTTAGATGCCAGAACTAATCAGATGGAATTCTTGGGCCACACGCTCCTTATTTTTCAGAAATTGGAAAAATTAAAGGAAGAATATGTGAAGAAAATCTAATGGAAAATCATAAGGATGATAAGGTTAATAATAATAATGTAAAGTATATCATCCCTATGAAGAGGTATGCCAAGCCTTTCAAGGAAAAACTAAGACCAGAATCTTTTCACTTGGCACCTATGCAACTTCATCGGAAATTTTTTGAGGAGGATTGTCCCAAGTGGCCTAAGGTTAGAAACAAGGATTCACATGTGCATAGCAGAAATCGGGATAAAGTGTATCAGTCTTCCAGCAACTCGTCTTAGACAATGGGACGACATAAAGTCAAACATTCTAGTGAGAGGAATCCCCCTTGAAGTATTTCTTCAACATGACCACTTGGTCTCCAAAGGGACACCCTTTGTAACGTATTTCTAACCCTTCTCCTTTATTTCAGTTGTGTATTGTTTGATTTCATTATGTAATTATGTTACTTAGATTATTCATTGTATCATAGTTTCATTTTTTTGTACAATAGTAATTTCATTTGTGATTATTGTTTATAGCATTTTAATTATTTATTTTATACATGTATTTATGTTAGGTATTGGTGAGCACTTTGTTTTGTAGATTTTGAAGTTCTTGTATGCTCTCCTTCCCAAAGAAAGATCGAACACACGTCCCCATGTGGAGCCATATTTTGACCACCTATTCAACTAGGGGGTCAACTCCATGTTCCATAAAGCTATGTACAACAAAGTTTGAAGACTTTCTGGTTCTACAAGGCAATTTTGGCCTCGGCACGTCTTTTTGTAATTGGAATTTTCGCTCCACTGTGCGGGATAATAATGTAATGGGTCTGCATGGATCATATTGTATGTTAATTGCCTAGGAATTTATCATTAGGTAAGTCCTTTCATCGAGTTTTTTTTTTCCTCCAGTGATTAATTTGGCTTAACCATCATTTTTAATTACCCTTGATTTTTTCACTCCCATAACAATCCTCCAAAGTGGTGACAGGTGTTCTAATGATCTAGCCCAATGGTGAATAGAGTCTAGGAATATTGCAAATATCCATGTTAGACATCTCCTAGAGTCTTGCGGAATTTCGTCGAGTCAAAGTAGTTTTTTTTTTTTTTTTTAATTACCTAGTTAAAGGTAATTTTAATTATTTTTTATGTAAAAATGTAAAAACTAGGTCCTTGTGATTTTTGATAGGGATATTTGTACTCAAAAGAAATGGAATGATACCCCCTACACCCTTGGACCAATTTTAAACTCAATTGGACAATTTTTGATAGGTCTTTGTCCATGAGGAGTCCAAGTCAGTCTAGAGTCAGCAATTTAATTGCTTAATTGACAAAAAGTCAAAATGTCAATTTTTGTAAATAATGAAGCAAAAAGGTTAGAGAAATAGTGGGATATCATCATAAACCCCTTTCCTAAGTTAGAGAAAAAAAAATCATAAGTTAAACACCCCCCTCACCTAGCCATCACATCATTTCATCATCCCCCCTAAGGAAGTTGTGCCCCCCTTGAGGAGAAAGTCAAGTAAAGCGAAAAATTAAATGAAGAAACTTGCTCTCTCCCTAACTTCACTCCCAAAAGTATAATTTTTTGTTGGACAAAGTCAAAAAAGTGCCACCTCACCCCACTCATTTACCAAAACCCTAAAAGCTACCAAAACCCTAGAGTTGTGCCCCCTCCTTGAGATGCTCAATAACTCTTGGGGAATGACACTTGGAAAGCATACAAGAGGGGTAACTCTTGGCTCCCAAGTATAAATAAAGGTCTTCCCTCCCTCATTTCTCATCTATTCTCTCTCTATTGTTATTATGCTCAAATTTCACCCAATCTCTCTCATTCTTCTCTCTTTCTCATATTTGCTCTAGTTTCTTGTGTAAAGCTTGTTGCAAGTATTTCAAGCAACCTTTTCCTATTCAATAAAGAAAATATTTGGAGGACGAACGATGCTTTGAGAGTCTTCTTGGTGCATCTTATGTATTGGAGGTGACATTGTTTGTGTTTTATTGTGTATGCAGTTCATTTTCAGATCTAGAGTAGAGATCCCAAGCAAAGTATTTTGTTTGGGTGGATTTATAATAGTCTTATTGTAGATTTAGTGAGTAGTTCATAGATTGTGCAAAGTATTTTGTATTATCTCATAGATCTAGTCACCCTTTGCTCTGTTTTGTAGTTTTGATTCACAAATTTTGCAGGTCGCTTCAAGGGCTTGATAGGCTTGTTTCAGATCTGGAAACTTGTCTTCCTCATTTAACTTTAGCCTCTAAATTTTCTGCAATTCATTTCTCTACATTTCCATAAAAAATTTAGCATTCTAACCCCTTAGAATAGGTCTTTTAAAACAATATTACTTGCTGATTTTTTCTGCAAAAAAAATATGTTGGCACTAACAGAATTTTTTTTAGTTTTTTGTCACTTTTGCAGCTTTTCCATCAAGCTTTTGCTTGCTGGTTTTTGCAGGTTGGTGACATAAAGGAGGAGGTACAACCCTTTTGGGACATCCAGACATCAAGCAAAGACCTCCCAAGTTGGGGTAACTTTTACCCAACTTCTTTCTCTCTTCTATACATTGTAAGAAAACCCAAAGAGAGTCTCTTGGGCTTGCATTCCTCAAGTCTTGTTTATTTTTTTGCAATTCTTTCATTTTTCAGTATTTACTTTCCAAGTTTGCCTACACCTAGCAAAGTGATTGGCCCAGCCAACCCAAGCTAAATCGTATGGCTAGTTTTTAGATTTTATTTCAACATTGTTTTATTTCAAGTTTTGCCCCACTTGTCCTTAAGGCAAGGTTGTGTCGCTAGGATCTATCTTTTATTTCCAAGTCATTTATTTACATGATTTATTTTTCACCCACTTGGGCACAAAACCAGTAGGCTTTGTCCTCCACCTTGTGTCTTTATTGAGGTTGCACGTAGTTTAGTTTTATCTTTAAGTCTTTCATTCTTTACTGTTTACCTACATCCTGCAAAGAGGATTGGTTTTGCCACCCATGCAATACCATAAGACTAGGTAGATGGTTGATGATTTTTGCTTCTAGTTTTCAAGTTCATGTTGTGTCTTAAGTTTTAGAAGCACATCTTTACATTTTCCTAAGCCCATAGAGGCATAGATTATTCACTTGTACATTCCTTTCAAGCATTTACATTCCTTTCAAGTTCTTGTTATTTACATTTCATTCGAGCACTTGCAATCTATTTTATTTCAAGCACTCAACTCAATTTATTTTTAAGATTCAATCAATTTATCTTAGACTCATAGGGGATCAATTTACTAGTTTAATTAGAACACATTTAACTGTCCCAACTTTGTTATCAAAAAAGGAACTTGTGGAGGCGACAGAGGGTGCTAGATCAGGGATGGTCTCACGGCACTAGGTGTCCCCCTTGTTGAGCACCCTTTTTTCCCAGATTGACCTATGGAGCAAGGGTAAGGCCTTGTTTTCCTTGCTTATCGAGCACCCAGCAATCATTTTGGCCAAAGCGGGGAGAGTTTTAGGGAAGTCACCTAGTCTAGGATACAACTTCACTTAACCAACCTAAAATCCTAAAATATATCCACAAGCAACCTTGGTTTATTTTCACAATTTATTTTCATGGTCCGTGCTCTTTAATTTCTGCAATTACTTTCACTCTAAGTTATCTTTCAAGCAATTTCATTTGAGCATTGTGGATAGTTGAACTCTTGAGTTTAGAAGTTGCGCATCTTTTGCCCATGGAGGCTTCTTTTCAAGCTTTATCTTTATTCCTCTTGAGTTGTGCATTTTCCCATGGAGGCTCTTTTGGTTGGTCTTTCATCTCTTGAAGTTGTGCATTGGAGCCATTAAGCAACCCCCTTGAAGTTGTGCGTTGGAGCCATTAAGCAACCCCCTTGAAGTTGCGCACCTCTTGGGGCACTTCATTGTTTGGGTTTGTTGTGTTGTGTTGTGTTGAAGATGTTATCTTGAGTTATCTTTCTCCTTTCCCAGCACAATCAAATCTAAGTTAGTTCAATTGTTGCTTTG
>ML777572.1:586295-603542 GCA_009831015.1 Picea engelmannii
ATTTTTTCCAAAAAATCGCCAAAAAATCGCCCTAAAAATCGGCCCGATTTTTTGGGCGATTTTTTCATAAAAATCGTTTTCATGAAAAACTCGCGATTTATCGCGATTTTGACGATTTATCGGCGATTTTTACAACACTGGGTGGGTACCTTTTTAAATAGCACTAGTAAGGCAAAATTACTAGTTCAAATTCCCCCCAGTAATGTTGTATGTTTTGTCTCGTGAAATAGCAGGGCCATCATGGCCATTAAACCCAGTCTGGACATGGCATTTTCTATACAATGTGACATGAAATCCTCCACCTTTTTGTAGATGCTAGGTGCTAGGTGCTCGGCACTTAGGCATAAGGAAGCATCTAAAAGAGTTTCGTATATTGAGTACGACAACTCCCTGGAACTATTTTAGCAAGAGATGCATGATGCAGTGAAGGATTTGTTGGGTGGCATGAGAAAGCCATAACCAGAATTATAGACGCAACCTGAATAATAGCTAGCAATCAACAATCAGTTATGCAACCCTAAGTGCATGAACTTCAAAGGTCTCTCAACAAGTTAAGAATAAGCAAGGAAGTTCAGAGATGAATTCATTATTGTTTTTAAGCTTCTTGACAGAAACTAAAAGTGAAGATGCATGAGGAAGTGAAAAAAATGGGCATTATTACCAGGATTGTGGATGCAATTCTAGAAGCATCCTCAAAAAAGCTCCCCGCATTTTGGACTCCATCCAAGAAGTGAAGCTAATAATCTGAGGTCTCCAAGCAAATCTCAAGCAAATTTATTCGTATTGTTGAGAATGTCAAGTTGTGAACCATGATTAGTAGCACGCAAAACCAACACCTAGAGGTGGCAACAACAGGCACCTCAATCTCAAAAAGGGTATTTGGCAGGTGAACGCTCTCTAGGATGAATTCCTTACCTTAATCACAATCTTGAAGGATTTAGAGTAAGAATTTGTATGTACCCTCTTGTTGATAAGTTGTATATGCTGTTTGAACTTTGTGATAAGGAGTCTGGTTAAACCAGCTCCATATCGAATGTATGAATCCAAAGGAAATATTGAATGTATGAATCTATTGTGCAAAAATGGTAGATTCCATGCATTTACCCAAATAACATTCTCTAACATCGTTGTGAACCTAGGCAGATGTTAGGAAACAAAGACAGACCCCAGACTTCTACTGGATACCTTTCAGCTTCAAAAGATATTACTGCAATTAAGATCTTAAAGAGGATCATTTCCAGTCTCCAAAAACATTCACAATGCCAGAAATAAACCGCAAACTGTATCATAGTTACCAGCTACCCAAGTTCTGGGAGTTATATTAAAAATATAACATGCAGATACAAAAAAACAGAACTTGAAAATAAGGGGAAGTGAAGTTATTAAAATAATGAAGCCAATACTCTGAGGGCTCAAAGTGAATCTTGTGCAAATTGATTGGTAACGTTAAGAATGTCAAGTTTGGTAATGTTGAGAATATCAAGTCGTGAACCATAATTAGTAGCACATAAAACCAAAAACTGGTGGAAACAACAGGCACCTCAATTTCAAAGGGCATTTGGCGGGTGAACACTCTCGGAGATGCATTCCTTACCTTGATCAGAATCTTGAAGGAAGTGGAGCAAAAATTGGTATGTACCCCTTTGTTGATATGGTGTATATGTATTATGCTGTTTGTGATAAGGAGTCTGATTAAACCAGCTCCATATGGAATGTATGAATGTGAAGCAAATTCTAATTATATGGTTTTGCATCAGTACAAGACAGACTGAACAGGTTTAAGTGGCATATTGCAAAACCTTCACTAGGTCGCTGCAGTATGACAGTCCCTGTAATGGTTAGTCTCAGTCAAGCCAGCTGATTTTGTAATCTACTGTTTTTGTATTATACAAAAATTTTAACCTGCACTAAGAAAACACTCTCAGATACTATGGTGCAAAAAAAGGCAGGTTCTACACACTAGTCCACATAACATTGTATAACACTGTTGTGAACCTAACCAGATGCTATGCACAAAAGACAGATCCCAGACTTCTACTCGATACCTTTCAACTTCAAATGATATTACTGCAATTGAGATCTTAAAGTGGAGTAATTCCAGTGTCCAAAAGCAATCATAATGCCAGAAATAAACTGCAAACTGTATCATAGATTCATAGTTACCAACTACTAAGATCTGGGAGTTAGATTTAAAATATACATATAGATGCAAAAATCCAACAAAAAAACTTTGGAACAAGAAAAAACAGGGAAGTACATTTATTGATTTTGATCTGGTTAGGCTCAGGAAATAAGCATAACTCCATGCGTAATTGGCACCCACATTCCCACCATGGCTTGGGAGGTCCATACTATCCTTGGTAAGAAATCCATACACGGATCAATGACCTAAGGCATGCTCCAAATCATCCTCTATGTTTCCTGATGGAAGACAAATAGCAACATCTGAAGTTGAACTTCATGTATTCACCAGCAAAATCATCTTTAATGTTTTCTAGACCAAGAAGAGTCTTTACAAGCTTATCCCCATATGCATCACTTTTTTCACAAAATATCTTCAAGACAATTTTTGCCATAAAAATTGTTACACCAAACTTGGTTTTCCTTCCAAGAAACTGCCAGGCAAACCTACTAACATTTTCAGTGAAACCTGCACTCGGATCGAATCATTGCATAAAACACAAAACTTGTGTGACTTGTAAAAGAGCAATTTTAAGAACTGGGACAAATAGATAGTTGAAGGGAATTTTGTAGAGGTTTAATAGCAGCCTCAAAACCAACAATAAAGAACAAAATACATTTTTATAATAGATAACGTATTTAATACTTATGGCTCTTGACTAATTGGTAAATGAAAAACATGTATACCACTGCAACAAGATCTGAGATATATGAATGCCAAATATACCCTTATCATCAAAAAAATTTGATATGCTTGGAATAAATGATCAAAATAATGAGCACAATGCGCTGTCCCAGATTAATTAAGAGCTCCCAAAAGTAGAGAATTATATGATCCAGCAAGTAATCTTAAACAGC
Organism: Picea engelmannii; assembly: GCA_009831015.1. NCBI lineage: Eukaryota > Viridiplantae > Streptophyta > Pinopsida > Pinales > Pinaceae > Picea > Picea engelmannii. The sequence goes on from ML777572.1 coordinate 589,335, forward strand.
TAAAGGGTGTGCCTTCTCTAGCTTAAGTTTGATTTCATGATTTTACTTAAGTAGACTAATAAATTTTCCAGTAAAGATTTCCAAACTTGATATGATTTTATAAATTGTAGATAGTTCTTTAGAGGCTTTCTTATCAAGGTTTTTTCTGCTGCTCCCTACCTGCAGCTTGCTGCTTAGTTGCTTACTTTGACAGTGGCAGATATAATTTTCCCTGTCCCTTCAATTGCAAATTCTGCAATGGTATTCTTCTTTACTCATTTTCCTTAATACCTTGGCACCATGTCCTACTTTGCTATCGTCAAGGTTATTTGATGCAGATGAAAGGTTTCTCTTTCCTTTCATATGTACTTGTATTTGGCATTTGTAAATGTCACTTAAGAAAGTTCCTCAGCTCCTTAATATTCATTTTTTATATTCTGTGTTTCCTTCCTTAAGGAGTGATTTCCAGAGACCTAAAAGATCAATACAACGTTCCACCAAGTTTCCGAGATGGTGGTGCAGGGAGACGCACATGGAGGACATGTGGAAGCACCCCCGAAATAGAGGGAAATTCAGTGGGGATTGGGGGGACGTTGGGGTTCCTAGAATAGGGTTCCCGTCTCTAAAATTATAAAAATAAAAATAATAATGATAAAATCCTAACAATAACAATTCATCCCATGCAAATTCATAATTGTGCAATCCAAAGGAAACGCTATAAACCTACCAATCCTAAAATCCTAAAACTGTTAAGTCTGTTGAATTCTGAATGAGATATGAAATTCTACTTTCTCCATATGAAATCCAATGAGGCCGGAGCCTGGAACCACTCTCAAACATCCTGAAACAATTAATGGTGATGTTAAAAATTTAAGTAAAAGGATAGAAAAGGAAGATAAAGGAGAATGTCCCTTTTACCTATCTTTGTTCTTATTAAAGGGTTGTTAGACAAAAAATTAGGCGGGAGGGGTGCTCAGGCATCCCCCTTTTGAGAGGTGAGGCACCCAGAAGTCCCCCTTTTTGAGGGGGGATGCCCAGATGCTCCCCTTTTGGGGAAATGTGTCCCCCACACTGGGAAACGTTTCCCCATGCTTTTCCCCGAGTTTCCCCAAAAGGGAGACGTAGGGAAACGTTTCCCCGGGTGCCCCCTGCCCCCGGAGAAAGTAGACTTTTAGATCCACGTTGCCATTAATTGTTTTAGGATGTTTGAGAGTGGTTCAAATCTCATCAGACTTCATATGGAGAAAGTAGACTTTTAGATCCCATTCAAAATTCAGTGAATTTAAACAGTTTTCTGGATTTCGGGATTGGCAAGATTGCAACGTTTCCAATGGATTCTATCATGTATGAGGGTATGGAACTGTCATTTAATCAAGAGCACCAAGCCCTCTATGTACCTCGATGTTGGCAGTGTTAATTGTTGAACTGCTCTGTCATGACAGAAGTAAAAATGTACCCTTCACTCAAGAAAAATCACTAATTAGGCATGTTAAGCTTTTTCTACCTTATTTTAAGGCTTGGATTAGGGAGTTTCATCAAAATTGGAGGGTGTTGACTGATGTCCCTGGATGATCGAGATTCGAGGTAGAGGCAAAGGTTAGGGCCTAGAGGAGGGGGCAGTGGGTGATATTGATGATGAGGATCCCAATATAGGCAATGATTTTGTCAATATGTAGTTACTTGTTGTAGCATGATGTTTTTGGGCTCTAGAGGCTATTTAAAGCCTCTTTGTTTATGTATTTTGGTTCAGATATGGATTGCGCTCGGTGCTATTTTGGTTATATGCACCCTTGCTATATACATGGAAAACTTTGCATATTTGTGTCTATGGTTTGGATTCACATGGATGTACATGAATATATAATTTTTAATCAAAATTTGAATATTTTATGTATTTTTTGGTCATTCATTTTTTTACCATTTTTTTCCGGTTCCAGTCCAGTTTCCAGTTTTAGGGGTCCACCAGTTCGGTGACCAGTCTGGTTCTGATAACATGGCTCAAGATTGACTAAAATGCAGTAAAAATGTGGCTGCAGTTAGATGATTCTTTGTCGGGGCACATACTACTAAAGAGCATCCGTTAAAACCTGTAACGATGTTGGCAGCCTACACTGCAAGCTGTAAGCATGTTTTAAATTCACGTGACAGAAGGAGAAAGACTTTCCCTTACTATGTGCAGATAATTAATGGCAATACCTATAAATGGAAAAGGAATTCAGATGAGGAATGGCCATCTCTAAGAATCAAACGAATAAGGTGAATCACAACACCCAGGAATCAGCAGAATGTATTTCCCCGAGCATACACCTTCACAAACATCAAGTATCACATTAAATATCTGTGCACTTGCTCCTTTGCCAGCATTACATAGCAGGGATCGATTAGACTGGGTCCGACCAAAACGTAGTTTACCTAAGAATCTGGCTATCAGCTGGAAGAATACCTCAAATCTGCAGTTTCTGTACTATGAAGTAATCGCTATCACTCTTCCGGGATGTGTTTATACTCCCACGCACATCTAAATTTTTTGATCCTTTTATTGTGTTTCTAAGCAATGCTTCTGCCATTTGGTTGTTTAAAACAATTGCTRTCAGATTTGCCTGCACTGTTTTCCAAAGGGTCGATGTTTTAATGTATGAGAAGCAGAAGTAGGAAAGCGGCATCTAGTTGCACACTTAATTATCTTTAGTTTGATTTTGAATAGCTCAGAATTGTGTTCAAATATATGCCACAGACCTAAAGGCACCGCCCATTTTAGTGCCGAAGGCATGTTGGCTTCTCAGACCACTGTGATGAGACTCAGCAAGGACGGTGACCCAGAGAGACCAGGGAATTGTCCAAACTACAATCCACAACATTTCTATTTGACCTCCTACTAAGTGACTGCCAAAAGATGTACAGTAACGGGAAAAAGATTTTCACAAAGCATCTTTATGGTTCGGCAATTTTCTGCTTTCAACTATGAAATAATGTTCGATTTAAGCTAGGCAATTATCCGTGACTATTCCTCCTAAATTCTGCATTTCGAACTTTGAGTTCGAAATAAAGTTAAGACGAATAACCAAAGATAAATCTGATATCAACCCATCACCATTTTTCCACACCGGAAAATGAAAACTTTTTTCCTTGGAGCCCGACGTTTATAGTGTCAAAATAAATAAATGTACTTCAATTTCCGAAAAAAAGATGTTACCTGGAGAGCTACTTTCCTCAGCGCAGCAATCTCGCGGTCAATAGAATCCAGATCGGCTCCGGCAGGCTTGGCGGAGGGTCGACTGGCGTCGGGAGGTCCCGTGGAAGCCTCTTCTTCCATGGCGCTCATGGTTGCCAAAAGAAACCCTGTTCAAAACCCTCTGCTCTCCAAATCGCTCAAAAAATGCAGCAACGGCGTTCAGATGGAGTACGTATAAAAAGATGCGAACAAAGCAGCAGTGTCTATGCGGCTTGGGAAGGATCTGCAAACAAATTAAGAGCACGAAATACAGAGGAAGCTTTGGGAATTTTGGAATTAGGGTTTCGGCTTTGTTTTCACAGGTTGAGTGAATGCCAAGAAATGGTGGACCGTCACTTTTGCTTTTCAAGCTTTTTCTTTAAATTTTTCAAATATTAAATTTTCACAACGGCATAATTACCCGTGTAAATATTTGCTTAGGTGCTCAGTCATAGGACATTGTTTTTTCTTAACCGTAACTTTCCTTTATTTTTCATCAAAGTTGGGCATATTAGATCTAATTTCGCTCTTTTAAATGCCATTGCCGAGGTCGGGGTTTGAGATACTTATGAGGTCATTTTTTATTGTGTCATTGCATTAGTTTGCTGCTAGAGTGCTTCGATTTTTTTTCAATATGGTTTTCTTTAGGTTTAGGAGTAAAAAGAAATGTTTTTTAATTTAATTAATTTTATTGTTTTTCATGGGTTTTAAGAGGGTGATGTGTGCTTCAAAGTTTGGTATGTACAAGGTAATGGTAGGATGGCGTGGGTTGTATTAAATGATAGTATGGCAGGCATTGAAATTATGTAAGCATTGTTCGAGCAATGAGTATAAGGGTGTTATGGCAGGCATTCAACTTTTGTAGGGGTTTATTTAATATTTTTGTAGGATGGCAAATTTCATTGAATGGTGGTTTTTTTCGTCATTTTATCTTTGTCCTCCTTTGCACACAATCTTGTCCTTCAGTCATATCATCATTTGGTAGGTTCTCCACCTTGTTCTTGGCTTGGGATTTTGTTATGGGCTTAGGATTCTACTCACTAGTTTGATTTTGGGTCTATTTTGTGGTTTAGGATTTTGTTTATGGAGCTCGACGAGGGTCACATCTTGGGTGTGTTTCTTTGTTATTGTGCTTAGTTGTCTGCATGGGATTTTGATGGGGGTCAAGAGTATTCTGGGGTTGGGATTCTACTTACTAGTTTGATTATGTTCACTGGGTTGATTTTAGGTCTATTACGCAGTTGGGATATTGTTCCCCGGTTAAGGTATTTGTTTCTGGAGTTGGACGAGGGTTGATCTTGGGTGTGTTTCTTTGCTTGCGTGTTTGGCTCTATATGAGGGCTTTTGACAAGGGTCGCAAGGTTCTACTGAGGTTCTTTGGTTGTGGTGGAGATTGTTACTCCCGCAAAGATATATTGTGGTCGTGCATTGGTGATGTCACAAAAATATGGTCTTGGTAGGGTTGCATTAGTTTTATACAGTGCATGATTTTTTTGGCATATAGTTTTCTTTGGGTACTTGGCTCTTTGCATGGGATTTTGACAAGTGTCACGAGGTTATGTTGGCATTCTTTGGTAGTGGAGGAGGTTGTGTGCTCTCTAGTTGTGCTGGAGGGTCATTGTTGGTCTCCATTTGGTGGGTGGTTGTCGGTTGATGTCGTGCAAAGTTTTCGTGGTATGGCTCGGCCTATGGAGGTGTCATATAGATTGGGTAAGATTTTTTACACCCATTCAAAAATCTTTGCAACATGGTTACTACATTAAATCTTTATAAAATGCTCTAATAGCAGGACACATAGTCTTCGGTATATCACATTAGTTTGTCGGTACAATGCCTCAATTTATTTTTTTGTTTGCATATAGTTTTATTTAGGTTTACAGTTTAAGTATTATTTTGTTTTTTTTAATTAATTATTTTTCTTGTTTTTCATTGGTTATTGGGAGGGTAGCATCTGCCTCGAAGTTTGACGTGCATAGGGTGGTGGCAGGATGGAGTGGGTTGTATTAAACGATGATATGGAAATTATTGAATTTCTTTAGGAATTGGTTGAGCGATGTGTACAGAGGTGTTATGGCAAGCATTTGATTTCTACAAGGGTTTATTCAATATTTTTGTTGGACAACATGTTTCATTGAATGGTGGTTCTTCTTCTCCATCTCCTCCTTGTCCTCCTTTAGTCATAATTTTGTCCTTTGGTCACACTAACATTTGGTAGGTTCTCCACCTTGTTATGGGTTTGGGATTATGATCATTGGTTTGATTTTGGGTCTATTATGTGGTTAGAATTTTGTTCGTTGGTTTAGGATTTTGTTTCTGGAGCTCAACGGGGGTCATGTCTTGTGTGTGTTTCTCTGTTTTTGTGCTTAGCTCTCTGCATGGGATTTTGACGGGGTTCACAAGTATTCCATGGTTGGGATTTTGCTTACTGGTTTGATTTTGGTCACCAGTTTGATATTGGGTCTATTCTACGGCTGGGATTTTGTTCACTAGTTAAGGTATTTATTTATGAAGTTGGACAAGGGTTGCGTCTTGGGTATGTTTCTTTGCTTGTGTGCTTGACTCTCTATGTGTGATTTTGGTGGGAGTCACAAAGTTATACTAAGGTTCTTTGGTTGTGGTAGAGGTTGTCTACTCCTGCAAAGATACATTGTGGAAGTGCATTGGTTGTGTCACAAAAAAATATGATCTTAGCAAGGTTGCATTGATTTGTTGGTATAATGGTTGGATTTCCTTTTTGCCATATAGTTTCCTACAGGTGCTTGGCTCTATGCATGGGATTTTGACAGGGGTCGTGAGGTTATGTTGGTGTTCTTTAGTTGTGGTGGAGGTTGTGTGCTCTATGGTTGTGATGGATGGTCGTTGTTGGTTTTCATTTGGAGGGTGGTTGCTAGTTGGTGTCGTGCATGGTTTTTGTCATGTGGCTTATCATGTAGCTCGGGTAAGTTGCTCTATTATGATGGCCACATGGAAAACAATTTTCTTGTTTTTATTGTAAAAGTAATATGTTTTGTTAAGTGCTTTGAACTACAATTAATTGTTTTCTACACGTTGAAGCAAGGCTATAGATATGTTTTAACGAGGAGCAATAGTTTGAAGATTGTTTACACCCATTCAAAAATCTTTGCAACATGATTATTGCATTAAATCTCTTTATAAAATGATCTAGTAGTGGGACATACAATCTTTGTTGTATTGCATTAGTTTCTCGGTATAGTGCCTCAATTTCCTTTTGGGCATATAGTTTTCTTTAGGTTTAGAATTAATATTTTTTTGTTATGTTTGTTTAATTAATTAATTATCTTATTTTTAATGTTTATGGGGAGAAAGATTGTAAAATCTGAATCGAGGATAAGACATATGTGATTACATTGTACTGGACACTGAGATTGATAAGAAATATAGGGTTGTATTATTTTTCATTGGTGGTTGGGAGGGTGACCTCTGCCTCAAAGTTTGGTGTGGACAAGGTGGCGATGAACTGGCATGGATTGTTTACAATGGTATGTCAAGCAATGAATTTTTCTAGGCATTAGTTAACAATGCATATAGAGATGTTATGGCAAACATTCAATTTTTGCAGGGGTTCATTCAATATTTTTGTTGGATGGTAGGTTTCATTCAATGGTGGTTCTTTTTTTCCATCTCGTCATCATCTTACTTCAATCACAAATTCATCTTTTAGTCACACAATCATTTGGTAGGTTCTCCACCCTATTCTTGGCTTGGGATTCTTTTCTAGGTTTGGTATTTTGTTCACTAGTTTGATTTTAGGTATATTATGTGGTTGGGATTTTGTTCATTGGTTTAGGATTTTGTTTTTGAAGCTTGACGAGGATCACATCTTGGGTGTGTTTCTTTGTTTTTGTTCTTAACTCTCTCTCCATGGCATTTTGACAAGGGTCGCGAGTTTTCTAGGGTTGGGATTTTGCTTACTGGTTTGATTCTACTCACTGGTTTGATTTTGGGTCTATTCTATGGTTCAGATTTTGTTCCCTAATCAAGGTATTTGTTTATGGAGTTGGGTGGGGGTCATGTATTGAATATGTTTCTTTGCTTGCATGCTTAATTCTTTGCATGTGATTTTGACAGGAGTCACGAGATTCTTTTGAGGTTCTCTGGTTGTGGTGGAGGTTGTCTGCTCTCACAAAGATACATTATGGTCATGAATTGGTTTTGTCACAAAAATATGGTCTTAGCAGGGGTGCATTGGTTTGTTAGTACAGTGGCTAGAGTTTTTTCTTTTTTGCATATAGTTTTCTTTAGGTGCTTGGCTCTCTGCATGGGATTTTGATGGGGGTCACAAGGTTATACTGACATTCTTTGGTTGTGGTATAAGTCGTGTGCTCTTTGGTTGTGGTGGAGAGTCAATATTGGTTTTCGTCTGGAGGGTTGTTCACGGTCGGTGTCGTGCATAGTTATGTGGGTGTGACTCACACTGTGGAGGCATCATGTAGGTCGGGTAAGTTGCTTTGCTATAGTAGCCACATGGAAAACAATTCGTGTGTTGTTATTATAGAAGTTATTTGTTTTGGTCAATACTTCTAAATAAAATTAATTGCCTTCTACATGTTGAAGCATGACTATAAATATGTTTTAATGAGGACCAATAGTTTGAATATCTTTTACACATGTTCAAAAATCTTTGCAACATGATTGATGCATTAAATCTCTCTATAAAAATGATCTAATAGCTTGTCAAAGTTCATCTTTGATCTACATGATTCTCACAAAATTATCCACTCATTAAACAAATTTAGTAGGTGCACACAAGTATTTTCAACATCTCCCATTATAATCATAAACTTTGTATGGAGAGAGGGACATGTTTGTAGAAAGAAGTAAAAGATCCCAAGACTTAGCTACCAAATAGATAGAAAAAAGAGAAACTAAAACTTAGCTACCAAATAGATAGAAAAAAAGAGGAACTCGAGGTAAATATAGAAGCCTATAAAAAAGCAACCTAGGACAAATATAACAACCTCGAGGTGTAATTGCACAACTTTTGGAGAGAAGGAAAATAGTTCTCTTTGAGTTTAAAATAATTTTATATAACTAAATGTACTTTCTTATAGTAGAAAAAATCATTGTACAACTAACAACCCTTTCGTAAATGAATCGGTTTTGCTTATAGTTATCTAGAGCAAGTGGATAAATCCCTGCAAGTAGGTTGGAGAATTGATATGGTGAATATATATGGTTTGAACATCATCAGTGAGTGTCTACCTACAAACATTATATACAAGAGACCATCTCTTGAAAGCTTTAAACTCATAAATTGTTTTTCTTAAAGCTTTAAAGCCATAGCTTTAAACTCATAAATTGTTTTTCTTAAAGTTTTAAAGCCATAGCTAGCCTTAAACCCACGGGTCATTTTTCTCTCAGTTTTAAAGCCACGTTTGGAAAAGAATAAAAACATGAACATTTTCAAAGTTGTAAACAAAATCCATATCACTTCAAAATTCCAAGTTGCAAGGAAAGAATCTACATGATGTATAATGTTTATCCCTTTTTCTCAAAACTAAGTTTTCATCTCATTGATTCCCACCATTTCAAGGTTCCAAGTATAGTGATATTTTTTTCCTTTGGGTTTAAGTTAATCAATCCATCTCATTGATTTTAAAGCCAAGTGTCAACTCAGTAAAGGTTAAGAATTAATGACTTAAATCAATGGTGTAAAATAGTAAGTTATAATTCATATTCATAGTGTCGATCATTTATGACATGAGTTAAGTATGCAACCATCTTGGGTTTGATCTGCTAGGACATGTGATCTAGGGGAGGTGCATAGTCTCCTTACTCCTTCGTTTATGATGTAAAAGTGTTTCTCTTTGTAAAGGTTGTCACACCTATGTATAACACACTTATTGTATTCCTAAGCATGGATCCCTCTCTTGTGTATTCCTTACACTTTGGCCGTCTACTATCAAAGGTGATTTTGCATATGTTCACTCAGTTTCATGTCTTCCAAGGCAGTGTCACAGTTCTCGAGGTAGTACACATATTCTGAGGCAATGTCACAATTCTCAAGGTAGTACACATATTTCGAGGCATTGGTCAAATCTTCCAAGGCACATTTGGGCTACTTTTACACACATGGACATCATCTACACATGCCACATTGGAGATCCTAGAACATTCCTCTTCTTTCACCATTTTTGGAGGTGTCTTCCACTTGATTTGAGGGTTGACCCACACATTTGGGGTTTATGACAACCATGTGTGTGATTAGGGTGATGATTTGACTTAGAGATTGATCTTTCTTGCCTTGTGGAGCATCTTTACTTGATTTGAGGGCTCAATCGTGCCTTGGACACTACTCTTGATGATTCCTTGAGCACATTATGAGGAGGTCATCCTCCATCTTTTCACGAGGTCGTTCCACTTGGAGGAGAGGAATGTTGGAGCCTTGCTTGCTTGGGAGGCTACTCCACCGTGTTTTGAGGCCTCCACATCACTCTTTTGTTGGAGCATTGTGCTTGGAGAGCAAAACATCCCCATTTTTTGTGGGATGTTTCTCTTGCATGAGGATTTTATGTACATGTGGTGTCATTTGATTTTGTACTGACTTAGGCTCCTTCTTTGTGTGGATGACAGGTCTCCTTTCTTAGTTTACTAGGCAAGGAAAATTTTAGGGGTGAAATTAGGGGGTTCCAAATTTGAGATGTAACCTTTTCAGTCACCTCGATTTCTATAAATGGGGTTCCTAATAGCAATTTTTCCCTCCTCAATTAGTGTAAGTTGAGTTTCATGCTTTCATTTGCCCCAATTTCATGGTAAGGGGATTCTTTTAGAGCAGATCGCCCCAATTTTTTGGAATAGGTGGTGACTCAAGATTCAACACACCTTGATACTTCCAAACCCTCGTGCATTGGTAGGTAATTCCTCTCAATATGTTGTTTATTTTCTCTTTGACACAATCTCAAATAGTTTAAGAGCCAAGCGCAGGGCACCACTACTAGACTAGTTTGCTAGATCGCATAGTTGCATAATCACTTTTTTCCCGGTCATTTTGTTGAATGGACTAAAGAAATTGTTGATCAATCGATTTTTTGCGAGGTAACTATCCTATGAGTTGCAAAGCTTTCAAAAATTTATGGTCAAGGACTATTTTTTGAGTTTTTACGGGGTTTTTTTAAGGAATTGTGAGGTTTACATCTAGAGATTTAAATTTTCATCTTTTGAGGCATTGTAGTTTTATTTTGATTATTTTGAAGTCATTTTGCTCTTTTTCATAGGTTGAACTACTTGCATGTAGGTGATTGAGGCAAAATATGGGGTAGAATTGGTAATATTTTGGTAAATTTGTTCATGTTATGTTAGATCATTAAAAGATTCCTTCATTTTGTATTTTGAAATATTAATCCCTGAATGCTCACCTGTATGTCTTGGAAAATGAATTTTAGTTTCATTTTGAAGTGAAAAATTGTAAACATTATGTGTATTCATTTAAAATTTTGTAAAAATTATTGAATGATCAATCACATTTTGTTTAGAAAAATCTTGTTTCAGTTGCTTGTCCCTTATATATATATTGGGAAAAGATAATTTTAGCTTGCATTCCTCTAGATATATTTTGGAAAGGAGAATTTTAGATTTCTTTCTCCTATATATATTATAGAAAAAGATAATTTTAGCTTACTTGAAGTTGTGAAATCTAAGTAACAGGACATGGCCCCTGGGGGCCCCGTGTTGGACATGGAAACTCTAGGACACATGTCCAACATGTGTTTGGCATGTGTCTTGAACACACAAGACATGTCAAACACGCGTCCAACACTTACCCTAGCCCTTTCCTACCCATTTGACTCTAAAAAAACATTTTTCATTGTTAGTTTCTCACTTTCAGCTAGATGGAGGAGCTCTTACAATCTCTCATTGTGTTGATTGGAAAGAGCTCTTACGGTCTCTCAAGTTTCTCCTTCACTTTTGCATTATTCTTGTTCTCATCTCATACAAACCCAAAGAACTACAAAAATATTAATTTTCATATGAAGGACCTCCGCACCTTTTCCATAAAGGATTGAATGGATTTTGTTCTTTTTCATAGATGGAACTACTTGCATTTAGGTGATTGAGGCAAAATCTGAGGTACATCGGGTAATATTCTGGTAAATTTGTTCGTGTCATGTTGGATCATTACAAGATTCATTCATTTTATATTTTGCAATATTAATCCTCGAATGTTCACCGATATGTCGTGGAAAATGAATTTTAGTTTCATTTTGAAGTGAAAATTTGCAAACGTTATGTGTATTCAATTAAAATTTTGTAAAAAATACCGAATGTTCGATCACATTTTGTTTAGAAAAATCGTGTTTCAGTTGCTTGTCCCTTATATATATTTTGGGAAAAGAGAATTTTAGCTTGCATTCCCCTAGATATATTTTGGAAAGGAGAATTTTAGCTTGCTTTCTCCTAGATATATTAAAGAAAAAATTAATTTTAGCTTTACTTGAAGTTGTGAAATCTAAGTAACAAGACATGGCCCCTAGGGCCCCCATGTCTACATCCCACATGTTGGACATGGCCACGCTGGGACATGTGTCCAACATTGATCCAGGCGGATATTGGTGGTTACCCACCTGTTCCAACTGGCTCCTCTTGTCAGTTGTTAATGCAACACGTTCTTCTGCACTTCTTTGTAATTGTGGGTTCTACACTTTCGGGGCTATCTGAAGCCCTACACATCTTGATCCAGGTGGATATTGGTGGCCACCCACCTGTTCCAACTGGCTCCTCTTGTCAGTTGTTAGTGCAGCACGTTCTTCTTTACTTCTTTGTAATTGTGGTTTCTACACTTCTAGGGCTATCTGAAGCCCTACACATCTTCCAGATGGATACTGGTGGCCTCCCACCTAAGCCAGTTGGCTTATTTTGTATGTTTTCATGTCAGCACATCTTGTTGTACTTCTAGGGCCATTTTGGGGCCCTAAACAGTGTTTTTTGGCTCGCCACAATCAAACTGTAGACGGGGTTAGAGTTTGACAGCATAATGCGTAGTTCTCGAAAATACCTTTCCAACGGGCTATCACGTGCCTAAAATGGAGATCATATGCAAAAGTTACGACTGCGGAAAATTAATGTACTAACTTACCCAAACGAGGCCCAAATGACTTTTGGCGTTTCATCTCCTAGGGTTAGGTTTTTGGATGTCTAGGGTTTTGGCATTCCTATTTATCATAAAAGGCCTTCATAGCCTCATTGTAATCATCTTCTTGCGAATGAGCATAGCCGTCACATCTCTCCTCAGAGATAAAGTTGCCACCATTCTAGCGATTCTTGCACTCTGTATTTTTACAGTGTTTGGCATGTGTCTTGAACACATAAGACATGCCAAACACGTGTCCAACACTTGCCCTGGCCATGTCCTACCTATTTGACTCTAAAAAAACAATTTTATCTTTCTCTCTCCTATATATATTATAGAAAAAGATAATTTTAGCTTACTTGAAGTTGTGAAATCTAAGTAACAGGACATGGCCCCTGGGGGGCCCGTGTTGGACATGGAAACGCTAGGACACATGTGTTTGGCATGTGTCTTGAACACACAAGACATTTCAAACACGTGTCCAACACTTACCCTAGCCCTTTCCTACCCATTTGACTCTAAAAAAACATTTTTCATTGTTAGTTTCTCACTTTCAGCTAAATGGAGGAGCTCTTACAATCTCTCATTGTGTTGATTGGAAAGAGCTCTTACGGTCTCTCAAGTTTCTCCTTCACTTTTGCATTATTCTTGTTCTTATCTCATACAAAGCCAAAGAACTGCAAAAATATTATTTTTCGTATGAAGGACCTCCGCACCTTTTCCATAAAGGATTGAATGGATTTTGTTCTTTTTCATAGATGGAACTACTTGCATTTAGGTGATTGAGGCAAAATCTGAGGTACATTGGGTAATATTTTGGTAAATTTGTTCGTGTCATGTTGGATCATTACAAGATTCATTCATTTTATATTTTGCAATATAATGATCAGGGGATCAAAATTTGCTCAATTTTCAAAGTGCTCGGAATGCGACGAAAACAGTGCCATTGCGTCCATCTCGTCTTCCTGATTCCGGCAGTATATTTACTTTTGCAAACGGAGTCCGTATGGAGGAGATATCGCGATCTGTCCACCAAGCCAAACATGCAAAAATTTGGGATGTTGACTGTACCTGTCCGTACAGTCTGTACGGCCACGTGGAGGGCCGTACCATCATGATGACGTGGCAGGGGAAGACGTGGCGCATTGTTATTTGTTGGTGATTGACCAATCGAGTGTTGACACGTGTCCGATTCATAGCAAATAATAAGGATACACGTGGCCCAATGCATGGGTGCCACGTGTCCCCCCTATTGTATGGTTATGTGTAAAAGTTCTATGGGAGTCTGCGGGGTTCGACCCCCGGACCTCCCCCATTGCTAAAGACTTGACCAAACCTCCGCTAACCAATATGGCGCCACATGAACCTTGTTAGGTTTATGTCAATTTAAATATTTAACATTGTTTTATGTTAAGTACGGAGGGGGGTCGGGTCGGGGCTAAGCCCCGACCCATAGTTTATTTAACATATAACACATTGTAATATGGCGCGGATTTAAAATGCGGGAACCCAAAGTTTATTCCATATGTATATTGAACGGTTATGTCAATGTATAATTGCGCGTGCATTTTATAACTTGGCCCATGGTTACCATATGACCCCGAGTGGGAGCGCGGGTTACACCGTTGCACGGTTTAACCACTTTTGCGCCCAGCCCAAGGTCGCATGGGCAATATGACCGAATGCTGAGGCGGTTGGGGGCTGGAGGCGCCTTAACCGTCCTACGGTTTGCATCGTTGGCGCGGTTGCGCCCGGTGCCAAGTTTTTACGCTTAAATGAGCGTGTGTGCCAGGTTTGAAGCACAAGGGGTGCGATTTGTAGAACCAGAGACAACAAAGTTGAAGAGGGAGATTTCAAGAAGGCTATCTTCTTCATTTTTCGACCGTTTCAGGTGCCGAAAGAGCCCAGACAGGGGTTTTGGGACGCTGCG